>CAJQUW010013995.1:325000-330000 GCA_907163375.1 Prostheceraeus crozeri
AATCAATTTATTTACGCGGAATATCCAAGTATTATAAAATGAAGGATTCTCCACGTCAGTTTTAATAATGTTGAATATCTTCTTTACAAGTGATGTTTCGTTCATATAATTCAATTTCGTCCAATAATTTAATGCTGCTTTGTAGAAATGAAATTCTATAGGCTTAATTCCAAATTCCCCTATTATGTAATAATTTGCTGTTGTACGTTTCAAATGATAAAAGTTTTTATAAAATTGCGTTTGAATTTTATTGAGATCTTTTACATTTCGATCGAAATAAAATTCTGCGCCGTACTTCATTTTTGAAATAGTTAACATCTCGAATGCATTTACAAGAATATCTCCGTCTATGTATCCGAAATTCTTTACGGTTTTTCCGGTTATACAGGCTGAGATTTTTCCACGCTTTGTTAGCTCTTCTATATGTTTTCGATCATTTTTTGAGAAGAATATTCCGAGGTATTTATACTCGTTCACTATTCCAATTTCTGTAGTGCTTCCATTTATATTGATTTCGACATGACTATAGTTGCTTTTATCATTATACACCATAATTTTAGTTTTATCAAAGTTGATACTCAAACAATTTTCATTGCAATAATTCTGTACAACTTTAATTTGTTGGATTATTCCTGCTTTAGAACTGCTCATTAGCAATATATCGTCAGCATAAATAATGGATGCTAACTTCATGTCCATAATTTCTATCGGGTCTGTTATATCCGAATTTTTCTCCAAATTTAAGAGGAGGTCGTTGATGTAAAGACAAAACAACGTAGGTGACAAGCTATCTCCTTGTGGTATACCATTTTTTAGTTGAAAGACATCGCTTTCTTCACCATTGAATAAAATTTTATAGCCTTTGTTCAGAAGAATATGTTGCAGTGTAGATAGAAATTTCCCTTTTACAATTATTTTATTGAGTTTTGAGATTAATCTATTCTTTGGAATACTGTCAAAGGCCTTCGATAGATCGATGAAACAAAGATATAAAGTTGTCTTATTGTTTTTGTATATTTTGATAATTTCTTTAAGGATCCATATGCAATCAATGGTTGAATTATCTTTCCTAAAGCCTATCTGCGATTGATGGAGTAGTCCATATTTATCGATCCATTGATTTAACCGGTTGTTAAAGATTTTTGTTAGGAGCTTTTCAAAACATGATGATAAGTTGATAAATCTGTATGAATCAATGTCATTTTTGTCACCTTTCTTGAATAAAGGTGTAGTCCAACTGATGCTCCAAGGAAGCTTTTCATTATCTAAAATTTTATTGAACAGTATTTCGATTATTTCTGTTGTATCATCTAAATTTTTCTTTAGTATTTCGTATACAAAACCGTCAGGACCACTGGATTTTGAATTGCTCATACTTTTCAATGCATCTATAATTTCATTAGAAGCTATTGGATTATTTAAAGATTCATCTTTTTCCATCATATCGCATTTCGGTGAAACGTCTGTCATAATATAGTTCATATCTTTATCGTTCTTGTCCGTTAGTTCCATATCTCGATTTATTATTTCATTTTTAAACTGTATCATGGTTAAAGTTGTATTGTTCAGTTTTCTTTTAATTTGTTTGTGATTATTCATTAACTGCCAAAATTTCTTGGTGTCGTTTCTCATTTTTGCGTCTTTTAAATCCTTCAATTTCGCTGCTTGTAACAGTCTCTTTTCTTTCTTGATCTCTTTATTCAGATATTTTTTTGTCTTTAATAATGAAGCTAAATTTTCTTCTGTTTTATTTTTTTTCCATTCTTCGACAGCTATCTTATATTTTTGTCTTAGTTGTCTGGTTTCAATGGTATAGATAGTTCGTTGGTCATTTTTTTCTATTGTTTGAGTTGCTTTCGTAGTGTTAATAATAAGCTTATCATAGACATCTTTCTCTGTTAAGTCGTTCTTTTTTATCTCTTGTAGCAATTGATTGCATTGTTTTCGAAAATTTGAGAAATTGAATTCATTTTCACAATCAGGGGTCCATTTAAAAGGTCTAGATCTTTTAACTTGATTTTTGTGTGGAATACAAGTGTTGAGCTTTAAATTGAATGGTATTTTTCCCTGAACATTGATTTCTATGCGAAATGGAGCATGATCCGTATATAATCTTGGTTCCATTATTTCGAAGGCCTTTATTCTTGGAATGATAGATTCTGAGATCATTAGATAATCAATGACTGATTTATGAACATTATCGTTATGAGTTTTATGATAGGTAAATTTTCCTTCTTCAAATCTTCCATTAGCTATTACAAGTGAGGTATCATTACAGAAGTCAATTAATTCCTTACCAAATTTGTTGATTGTTTTGTCATTTGATATTCTTGGTGGCATGCTTAAGAAATCATTATCATTAATCGTACCGATTCTGCCGTTCATGTCACCAATCATAATTATATTCTTCATTTTATAATCTGATATATAATTTTTGATTCTGCCTAAGTAGTTTTGGTCAGCATGTTTAGATTCACGGTTATCTCGATAGCATATGATGAGGTATATGTCATTTATATTCTTCCAGTTGTCGTTCGATAACTTCATTATGATAAGGTTGCCATTTTCAGATATTATTTTGGTGATATTAGCCATCTTTGAATTTTCCTTCAGGAATATGGAAACTCCTTTAACGTTTCTGCCAAGTATGTTCTTTCTTTTAAAAGTGGAGTGAATAGCAGTATAAGAATTCATAGCAATAGGTTCATTTTCAAAATCCAAATGAGTTTCCGTAAAGCATAAAATTTGCGAATTTTTGGCGTCATCCATCACATCCGTGTATTTAATTTTATTTTCGGTTAGGCCATTTATGTTTACATAAAATATTTTAATAGTGCTGCATTTATCATGGTTTTGATATTCAATAGGATCATACTTATCAGTTGTTGTCTCCTCTCCTATGTCAGCATCAAACGCTCTGCATGGGGCGCTGATCAGCAGTTGTGACTGAATGGGAAGGAACACCAGGTTGAGTTAGTCCATACGGATAGTTAGGTGGAGGTGGTATGTAGTACTGCGGCTGTTGATAATGCCGATACGGAAAGTTGTTCGGTTCTTGGTATCGCCGTCCGTAGTAGTTATTGTTGTCATTGTAATTTCTGGATCTTGGTTGGTAGTTGTAGTTGCTGTTGTTGTAGGGTCTGTATCTTGGTTGGTAGTTGCTGTTGTTGTAATTGTTGTTGTAGGCTCTGTATCTTGGTCGGTTGTAGTTGTTGTATCTTTGATAATTTGGTCTTCGGTTGTTGTTCATTGGTCTTGTGAGGCAGTTACGGGCTATGTGTCCATGTCTTCCACATTTGTAGCACTTGTTGATTCTGTTCACGTCGTTTGTCCACGTATTGCTGTTGCTCGACTGTTGTTGTTGTTGTTGGTCTCGGATTTTGCTGTTCAAGTCGGATAACATGATCTTGATTAGCTCCATCTCTTTTCGCATTGCCTTATTCTCGTTGTTCGTCTCTGTCGGTTGTGGTTGTTCTTCTGTTTTGGTCGCTCCTCGTTCTTCATCGTCATCATTATCATCGTCACTGTCATCGTCAACATACTTGCTTCTGCTTCTCGTCAACTCTTTGATCTTCTCTTCCTTCTCCACAAGTTCGGCTTCGTATGTTCGCGCACCCATCGTCAAGTCTCGCTTAGTCCTTTGCAAATTACATATTTCAATTTCCATCTCATTGATCTTCTCTCGTTGTTTGCGAATAATTTCTGTCAGTTCTTCTAGTTCTTCCTCTTTCTCAGCGATCATTCTTTTGCATCGATCCGCTAGCAGAGTCGTGCCGTCAAACTTCGTGACAACGTCCATAATACCATTAAATTCAGTTAAGTGGATGTTCTTGATACATTCTCTACAGCTGTAATTCCGCTTGTACCTGTTCTTCTTGGTGTATTTTACCAATTCATAACATGGCAGTCCAGTGCATGAATAATGAAAAAGCTTTTCGCACTTGTCACATATCAAATGATCTTGTTTCTCTTCTCCTTCGCCGCACTCTCCACATTTCTCCGTTAATCGCTTGAAATTCGGTGTGTCAGTTGCTTTCGTCATATCTGTAAATAGATTGATTTCGAAAGATAATATAATTGGCAAATATGGAATACACCGGACTTCGACTTCGTCTTTAATTTGTCACAATTGAGTCTCTCTCTCTCTCTCTCTCTCTCTCTCTCTCTCTCTCTCTCTCTCTCTCTCTCTCTCTCTCTCTCTCTCTCTCTCTCTCTGTCTCTCTCTCTCTCTCTCTCTCTCTCTCTCTCTCTCTCTCTCTCTCTCTCTCTCTCTCTCTCTCTCTCTCTCTCTCTCTCTCTCTCTCTCTCTCTCTCTCTCCTCTCTCTCTCTCTCTCCTCTCTCTCTCTCTCTCTCTCTCATCTCTCTCTCTCTCTCTCTCTACTCTCTCTCTCTCTCCTCTCTCTCTCTCTCCTCTCTCTCTCTCTCCTCTCTCTCTCTCTCTCTCTCTCTCTCTCTCTCTCTCTCTCTCTCTCTCTCTCTCTCTCTCTCTCTCTCTCTCTCTCTCTCTCTCTCTCTCTCTCTCTCTCTCTCTCTGTCTCTCTCTCTCTCTCTCTCTCTGTCTCTCTCTCTCTCTCTCTCTCTCTCTCTCTCTCTCTCTCTCTCTCTCTCTCTCTCTCTCTCTCTCTCTGTCTCTCTCTCTCTCTCTGTCTCTCTCTCTCTCTCTCTCTCTCTCTCTGTCTCTCTCTGTCTCTCTCTCTCTCTCTCTCTCTCTCTCTCTGTCTCTCTCTCTCTCTCTGTCTCTCTCTCTCTCTCTGTCTCTCTCTCTCTCTCTCTCTGTCTCTCTCTGTCTCTCTCTGTCTCTCTCTGTCTCTCTCTGTCTCTCTCTGTCTCTCTCTCTCTCTCTCTCTCTCTCTCTCTCTCTGTCTCTCTCTGTCTCTCTCTCTCTCTCTCTCTCTCTCTCTCTGTCTCTCTCTGTCTCTCTCTGTCTCTCTCTCTCTCTCTCTCTCTCTCTCTCTCTCTGTCTCTCTCTGTCTCTCTCTCTCTCTCTCTCTCTCTCTCT
>CAJQUW010013995.1:335000-340000 GCA_907163375.1 Prostheceraeus crozeri
CTCTCTCTCTCTCTCTCTCTCTCTCTCTCTCTCTCTCTCTCTCTCTCTCTCTCTCTCTCTCTCTCTCTCTCTCTCTCTCTCTCTCTCTGTCTCTCTCTCTCTCTCTGTCTCTCTCTCTCTCTCTCTCTCTCTCTCTCTGTCTCTCTCTCTCTCTGTCTCTCTCTCTCTCTCTCTCTCTCTCTCTCTGTCTCTCTCTCTCTCTCTCTCTCTCTCTCTCTCTCTCTCTCTCTCTCTCTGTCTCTCTCTCTCTCTCTGTCTCTCTCTCTCTCTCTCTCTCTCTCTCTCTCTCTCTCTCTGTCTCTCTCTCTCTCTCTCTCTCTCTCTCTCTCTCTCTGTCTCTCTCTCTCTCTCTGTCTCTCTCTCTCTCTCTGTCTCTCTCTCTCTCTGTCTCTCTCTCTCTCTCTCTCTCTCTCTCTCTCTGTCTCTCTCTCTCTCTCTCTCTCTCTCTCTCTCTCTCTCTCTCTCTGTCTCTCTCTCTCTCTGTCTCTCTCTCTCTCTCTCTCTCTCTCTCTCTCTCTCTCTCTCTCTCTCTCTCTCTGTCTCTCTCTCTCTCTCTCTCTGTCTCTCTCTCTCTCTCTCTCTCTCTCTCTCTCTCTCTCTCTGTCTCTCTCTCTCTCTCTGTCTCTCTCTCTCTCTCTGTCTCTCTCTCTCTCTCTCTCTCTCTCTCTCTCTCTGTCTCTCTCTCTCTCTGTCTCTCTCTCTCTCTCTCTCTCTCTCTCTCTCTCTCTCTCTGTCTCTCTCTCTCTCTCTCTCTCTCTCTCTCTCTGTCTCTCTCTCTCTCTCTCTCTCTCTCTCTCTCTCTCTCTCTGTCTCTCTCTCTCTCTCTCTCTCTCTCTCTCTGTCTCTCTCTCTCTCTCTCTCTCTCTCTCTCTGTCTCTCTCTCTCTCTCTGTCTCTCTCTCTCTCTCTGTCTCTCTCTCTCTCTCTCTCTCTCTCTCTCTCTCTCTCTCTCTCTCTCTGTCTCTCTCTCTCTCTCTCTCTCTCTCTCTCTCTCTCTCTCTCTCTCTCTCTCTGTCTCTCTCTCTCTCTCTCTCTCTCTCTCTGTCTCTCTCTCTCTCTGTCTCTCTCTCTCTCTCTGTCTCTCTCTCTCTCTCTCTCTCTCTCTCTCTGTCTCTCTCTCTCTCTCTCTCTCTCTCTCTCTCTCTCTCTCTCTCTCTCTCTCTCTGTCTCTCTCTCTCTCTGTCTCTCTCTCTCTCTCTGTCTCTCTCTCTCTCTCTCTCTCTCTCTCTCTCTCTCTCTCTCTCTCTCTGTCTCTCTCTCTCTCTCTCTCTCTCTCTCTCTCTCTGTCTCTCTCTCTCTCTCTCTCTCTCTCTCTCTCTCTCTCTCTCTCTCTCTCTCTCTCTGTCTCTCTCTCTCTCTCTCTCTCTCTCTCTCTCTCTCTCTCTCTCTCTCTGTCTCTCTCTCTCTCTGTCTCTCTCTCTCTCTGTCTCTCTCTCTCTCTCTGTCTCTCTCTCTCTCTCTCTCTCTCTCTCTCTCTCTCTCTCTCTCTCTCTCTCTCTCTGTCTCTCTCTCTCTCTCTCTCTCTCTCTCTCTCTCTCTCTCTCTCTCTCTCTCTCTGTCTCTCTCTCTCTCTGTCTCTCTCTCTCTCTCTCTCTCTCTCTCTCTCTCTCTCTCTGTCTCTCTCTCTCTCTGTCTCTCTCTCTCTCTCTCTCTCTCTCTCTCTGTCTCTCTCTCTCTCTCTCTCTCTCTCTCTCTCTCTCTCTCTCTCTCTCTCTCTCTCTCTCTCTGTCTCTCTCTCTCTCTCTGTCTCTCTCTCTCTCTCTGTCTCTCTCTCTCTCTCTCTCTCTCTCTCTCTCTCTGTCTCTCTCTCTCTCTCTCTCTCTCTCTCTCTCTCTCTCTGTCTCTCTCTCTCTCTCTCTCTCTCTCTCTCTCTCTCTGTCTCTCTCTCTCTCTGTCTCTCTCTCTCTCTCTCTCTCTCTCTCTCTCTCTGTCTCTCTCTCTCTCTCTCTCTCTCTCTCTCTCTCTCTCTCTCTCTCTCTGTCTCTCTCTCTCTCTCTCTCTCTCTGTCTCTCTCTCTCTGTCTCTCTCTCTCTGTCTCTCTCTCTCTCTCTCTCTCTCTCTCTCTCTCTCTCTCTCTCTCTCTCTCTCTCTCTGTCTCTCTCTCTCTCTCTCTCTCTCTCTCTCTCTGTCTCTCTCTCTCTCTCTCTCTCTCTCTCTCTCTCTCTCTCTCTCTGTCTCTCTCTCTCTCTCTCTCTCTCTCTCTCTCTCTCTGTCTCTCTCTCTCTCTCTCTCTCTCTCTCTCTCTGTCTCTCTCTCTCTCTCTGTCTCTCTCTCTCTCTCTGTCTCTCTCTCTCTCTCTGTCTCTCTCTCTCTCTCTCTCTCTCTCTCTCTCTCTCTCTCTGTCTCTCTCTCTCTCTCTGTCTCTCTCTCTCTCTCTGTCTCTCTCTCTCTCTGTCTCTCTCTCTCTCTCTCTCTCTCTCTCTCTCTGTCTCTCTCTCTCTCTCTCTCTCTCTCTCTCTGTCTCTCTCTCTCTCTCTGTCTCTCTCTCTCTGTCTCTCTCTCTCTCTGTCTCTCTCTCTCTCTCTGTCTCTCTCTCTCTCTCTCTCTCTCTCTCTCTCTGTCTCTCTCTCTCTCTCTCTCTCTCTCTCTCTGTCTCTCTCTCTCTCTGTCTCTCTCTCTCTCTCTCTCTCTCTCTGTCTCTCTCTCTCTCTCTCTCTCTCTCTCTGTCTCTCTCTCTCTCTCTCTCTCTCTCTCTCTCTCTGTCTCTCTCTCTCTCTGTCTCTCTCTCTCTCTCTGTCTCTCTCTCTCTCTCTGTCTCTCTCTCTCTCTCTCTCTCTCTCTCTCTCTCTCTGTCTCTCTCTCTCTCTCTGTCTCTCTCTCTCTCTGTCTCTCTCTCTCTCTCTCTCTCTCTCTCTCTCTCTCTGTCTCTCTCTCTCTGTCTCTCTCTCTCTCTCTCTCTGTCTCTCTCTCTCTCTCTCTCTCTCTCTCTCTCTCTCTCTCTCTCTGTCTCTCTCTCTCTCTGTCTCTCTCTCTCTGTCTCTCTCTCTCTCTCTCTGTCTCTCTCTCTCTCTCTCTCTCTCTCTCTCTCTCTCTGTCTCTCTCTCTCTCTCTCTCTCTCTCTCTCTCTCTCTCTCTGTCTCTCTCTCTCTCTCTCTCTCTCTCTCTCTCTGTCTCTCTCTCTCTCTCTCTCTCTCTCTCTCTGTCTCTCTCTCTCTCTGTCTCTCTCTCTCTCTCTCTCTCTCTCTCTCTCTCTCTCTCTCTCTCTCTCTCTCTCTGTCTCTCTCTCTCTCTGTCTCTCTCTCTCTCTCTGTCTCTCTCTCTCTCTCTCTCTCTCTCTCTCTCTCTCTCTCTGTCTCTCTCTCTCTCTCTGTCTCTCTCTCTCTCTCTGTCTCTCTCTCTCTCTCTCTCTCTCTCTCTCTCTCTCTCTGTCTCTCTCTCTCTCTCTCTGTCTCTCTCTCTCTCTCTGTCTCTCTCTCTCTCTGTCTCTCTCTCTCTCTGTCTCTCTCTCTCTCTCTGTCTCTCTCTCTCTGTCTCTCTCTCTCTCTCTCTCTCTCTCTCTCTCTCTCTCTCTCTCTCTCTCTCTCTGTCTCTCTCTCTCTCTGTCTCTCTCTCTCTCTGTCTCTCTCTCTCTCTCTCTCTCTCTCTCTCTCTCTCTCTCTCTCTCTCTCTCTCTCTCTGTCTCTCTCTCTCTGTCTCTCTCTCTCTCTCTGTCTCTCTCTCTCTCTCTGTCTCTCTCTCTCTCTCTCTCTCTCTCTCTCTCTCTCTCTCTCTGTCTCTCTCTCTCTCTGTCTCTCTCTCTCTCTCTGTCTCTCTCTCTCTCTCTGTCTCTCTCTCTCTCTCTCTCTCTCTCTCTCTCTCTCTCTGTCTCTCTCTCTCTCTGTCTCTCTCTCTCTGTCTCTCTCTCTCTCTGTCTCTCTCTCTCTCTGTCTCTCTCTCTCTGTCTCTCTCTCTCTCTCTCTCTCTCTCTCTCTCACTCTCTCTCTCTCTCTCTCTCTCTCTCTCTCTCTCTCTCTCTCTCTCTCTCTCTCTCTCTCTCTCTCTCTCTCTCTCTCTCTCTGTCTCTCTCTCTCTCTCTGTCTCTCTCTCTCTCTCTCTCTCTCTCTCTCTCTCTGTCTCTCTCTCTCTCTCTCTCTCTCTCTCTCTCTCTGTCTCTCTCTCTCTCTCTGTCTCTCTCTCTCTCTCTCTCTCTCTCTCTCTCTCTCTCTCTCTCTCTCTCTGTCTCTCTCTCTCTCTCTCTGTCTCTCTCTCTCTCTCTCTCTCTCTCTCTCTCTCTCTCTCTGTCTCTCTCTCTCTGTCTCTCTCTCTCTCTCTCTCTCTCTCTCTCTGTCTCTCTCTCTCTCTGTCTCTCTCTCTCTCTCTCTCTCTCTCTCTCTCTCTCTGTCTCTCTCTCTCTCTCTCTCTCTCTCTCTCTCTCTCTCTCTGTCTCTCTCTCTCTCTCTCTCTCTCTCTCTCTCTCTCTGTCTCTCTCTCTCTCTCTGTCTCTCTCTCTCTCTGTCTCTCTCTCTCTCTGTCTCTCTCTCTCTCTCTGTCTCTCTCTCTCTCTCTCTCTCTCTCTCTCTCTCTGTCTCTCTCTCTCTCTCTCTCTCTCTCTCTCTGTCTCTCTCTCTCTCTGTCTCTCTCTCTCTCTCTCTCTCTCTCTCTCTCTCTCTCTCTCTCTCTCTCTCTGTCTCTCTCTCTCTCTCTGTCTCTCTCTCTCTCTCTCTGTCTCTCTCTCTCTCTCTGTCTCTCTCTCTCTCTCTCTCTCTCTCTCTCTCTCTCTGTCTCTCTCTCTCTCTGTCTCTCTCTCTCTCTCTCTCTCTCTCTCTCTCTCTCTCTGTCTCTCTCTCTCTCTCTGTCTCTCTCTCTCTCTCTGTCTCTCTCTCTCTCTGTCTCTCTCTCTCTCTCTCTCTCTCTCTCTCTCTCTCTCTCTCTGTCTCTCTCTCTCTGTCTCTCTCTCTCTCTCTCTCTCTCTCTGTCTCTCTCTCTCTCTCTCTCTCTCTCTCTGTCTCTCTCTCTGTCTCTCTCTCTCTCTCTCTCTGTCTCTCTCTCTCTCTCTGTCTCTCTCTCTCTCTCTCTGTCTCT
>CAJQUW010013998.1:0-45353 GCA_907163375.1 Prostheceraeus crozeri
TGTCGCGGGGCGAGAAAATCAAGGAGAGAAACGCGAGACAGTTTAAATGATTAACGATGAGTGGCCACATGTTGTGGCGTAGAGCAAACAATTTCTCACTTGAGATTTGACAGCCCAAATGATTTCGGCATGAATGCGGAAACATGTGTTTGTCGGTGCGATGATTGCTTGTAATTTGATCACACGTGTTAAATGCTACTTGAAATGTACATGTAGAATTCTATCAAAGCTGTCGTGTTAGGAAAAGTATTCTGTGTGATTTATGGCCTTCCCTATGTCTTATGTTTCGATAAAGCTGTTTATTATATAGAAGGCCAAGTGAATGTACGAGAAAAGAAAACTTGGAGATACGTCAAAGAGTAACGTGAACGATAGTGATGTTTTAACCTACACAATCACACTTGGGATATTCCTTCTCGTTCGAGTTCTAAGGTGGCATAACTATAGGAAAGAATAGCGAATCTTCATAACGATTGACTATTTAGTTGATAAATACATCAATTAAACTTACTGTAAACATACGCTTCGCTACATGGTGCCGCGACCCGGGATGTCACTGAAAGAACTACGCCAATCTCGCGCGATTCATCGTGCATGTGCTACGAAGTTGATCAATAAAGCTCAAGAACGCAACGACGATACGAAACTCAGTGAGCTGAACGCAATTGTGACTCAACTGACGACGAAACAGAAACTTCTAGCTGACATCGACGCTTCGATCCTAAGTGTGATAGATATAGACTTGATTGACGACGACACACTATCTCCAGAAGTTGAATCCGAAATCAACGAGGCCGAGGAACGGCAACTGCTGATACTGACGACGATAAGTGAGTTGAATTCCTTTATTTCTGGGATTAGAGGGGATACGTCTCGCATATTAGGATCTACTAATTCTATTTAGCTCCCCTACTAATGATAAGGAATGTTTGATCTCAAAACAAAGGTGTAGGGCCATTCAAACAATTCGAAAAATAGAAAACGAAGTAAACCGCAACAAATTCAATTCGAGCCTCGATCTTGAGTCTTTATCTAAATTACTCCAACGTACTGAAGACGTTACCAATGAACTCAATTGTTTAAACGAACGATTCCTTGATAACATAACGTCAAAGGGCATCGACGAAGATGAATTAGATAAGGAACTAGAAGAAATTGATAGTTACAAAGAAAGGAGCCAAAACCTGATCAGCGAACTCAGAATTACTATCAAGAGCCTAGAATCGCACAAGAACAAAGGTTACAGATCAACGAGATTACCTGAAATTCAGCTGCCAAGGTTTGATGTTAACCCGATGTTATTCAAGGCCTTTTGGGAAGCCTTCAACGCAACAATCGATTAACATGACGATTTAGAGCCATGTTTAAAACTGACTCATCTTCTCAGTATATTAGACAATGATGCAAAGGCCGCCTTCGAGGGCACGATACCAACCAACGAACTATACAAGGATGTGCGTGAGCGCATGATTGAGCGTTTTGGTAGAGAACAGCTTGTAACACTATCTCATCTACGGTCATTGTGTCATTTACCTCCTGCTACGAACGCTTTAAAACTGAAAACGGTGTACAACAGCTTTCTCATGCATGTTCGATACCTCAACAACATACACGTAGAAGACTGGAAAGAATTAATCTTCATTCATTGCTGTTAGATAAACTACCCCTGAAGTAGAATCAGGTGTTACTCGTCAACAAGGAAACAGTGATTGGCAGTTGAAGGAGTTAGGAGATTGATCGAGATCGAAATTAAAGCCGCTGAACGCCCTAAGTCAATGATTGACGACCTCAGCAAAGATCAGGTGGGCATATCACTAAGGCTACTGCCGTTATCGCCTCAGGAAACAGGCCAAATATGAAAGTTACGAAAAGGTGTACCTACTGCTCCACGAATGGTCATTATTCTGAAGATTGTCCCCAAGTAAAACACGCTGACGCAAGAAAGGAATTCTTGAACTCACACCGCCTCTGTTTTACTTGCTTGGGTAGTGGACACACGGTTAAGTTCTGTAGAAAACAAAGGTCATGTAAACATTGTAATGCATCGCATCATCACCCCAGCATATGTTACGCAAAGTACGGTAGACAAAGAAACAATGGAGAGGTGGATAGTCAAGTTCAAACCGATTCGACAAATCAAGTCGTCCATGAGAACGTCTTATTAGCAAGCGATGAAGAGATATTCATGCCCCTTGCTTGGATTGATATCAAGAATCAATCGTCGAGCACGATTGTCAGCGCCAGATCAATTATCGATACTGGAAGTCACCGTACTAAGATAACTGAGTCGAAAGCACGAGAATTGGGTTTGAAACCGGTTGACCACGTAACCTTACAGATAGGCACATTCGGAACTGATACATTTAAATCCTTTCGAGTACCTGTAGTTGAGATGTCGCTTATCGGTCGTCAAGGTGAAATGATCGAAACTAAGGCACATGTGTTCCGAGTCCTTACAGGTAGAATTGCACGTCTGGGTTATCTTGGTAACAAGTACCCAATTTTAAAACAATGTCATCTTGCTGATCCTCCTCAATCAAGAAGTGAGGAAATCGCTATCGACGTTATTATTGGATCGAATTCATCAACAAGGTGTATACGAGTAACTCGACTGTGATCTTAGATCAAAGCCTCGGACTCGCTATTCGAGATAGCATATTCGGCTGGATCATTTCTGGACCTACGAAGGAAGAAGACGAGTCTAAAGTACGACGAACGCTGCATTACTTACAATCGAAAACCCCATCACATTCTATTCGCATCCTGAAAGCTTTTGGAACCTTGAGTCGATAGGCATCACTGAATCTCCCACGCGAAACGATAAGGATGACGCCATCGATCAATTCAATTTCAAATATCAAGTACGCAGATGGAAGATACCAACGTTCGATTTCCATGGCGGATGGATAGCCCTGAACTACTCCCTCTCAATTACGAATTAGCTAAAGGTCGATTACGCAGTTTGTGGAATAGATTAGAGAAGGACGAATTGCTTCGCAAAACCTACGATGACGTAATTAAGATCACAGGAGTTGAAAGGTGTGATCGAGGATGTTCCCGACTCAATGACTTTTCAAGGATCAAATATCCACTATCTGCCACACCACGGTGTTAGAAAGGACCACAGCACGACTAAACTACGAATAGTTTACGACGCATCGGCAAAAACAAATAAACGAAATACAAGTTTGAACGACGCACTTTATCCGGTCCTGTACTCCTATGTGATATGACTGGCATTTTACTTCGATTCAGAATGTCACGATAGCCGTAATCAGCGATATTGAGAAAGCCTTTCTGTCAATCGGATTACAAATGCATGATCGAGATGCTGCACGCTTTTTATGGGTTAAGGATAGCACGAAACCTCCTTCCGATCAAAACCTACGAACCTATCGATTTACGCGAATTCATTCGGTACGATTGCTAGTCCATTTCTTTTAAGCGCAACTATCTCTCATCATTTGAGGCATTCAAATTCAACAATAGCTGACGAGATTCAGAACAGCATCTATGTGGACAACGTAGTTATTGCTAAGCAATCGACTCCAGATGCCCTCAAATTTTATCATGATGCCAAGGAGATATTCGATAAAGCCGGAATGATATTCGTGAATGGACCTCAAATTCAAAGGAATTTCACTGAATCGATTAATCCGGAAGACAGAGCAAAAGGTGATACAGTGAAAGTCCTCGGTCTACAATGGAATACCACAAATGATAAATTGCACATCCCTCAAGTTGACCTCAAGATCGCAAGTGCAATTACAAAGAGAGCCCTTCTTCATGCTACTGCTACATTGTTCGATCCGCTTGGGTTATTTTCCCCCATCACCATGAGAGGCAAGTTACTTTTTCGTAATCTAATGAACTCTCAAGCAATTGGGATGAACCCCTTACCCCTCGAATTAAGAAAACAATGGGACTCACTTATCATTGATCTATCCGCAATTTCCACACTTGAAATTCCCCGTTACATCAGCCAAGAAGACTTCGACACGATTGAATTACACTGTTTCTGTGATGCTTCCGGTCAGTCATACGCAGCCTGTGCCTACCTCAGAATCGCCAAAAATGATCTGTATCAACATCGCTAATACTATCAAAAAATCGACTTGCCCCATCAAAGAAAATCACAATCCCGCGTTTAGAATTACTCGGTGTCATAATTGGTACACGCATTATGAATTATCTCATTGCACAACTTCCATATAGTTTCAATCGTTACTGCATATGGACTGATTCTCAATGTGTCATACATTGGATCAATAGCAAAAAACTTCGCTCAGTGTTTGTTGAAAATCGATTGAAAGAAAATTCGAAGACTCGATAAAGCAGAATTTCGTTACGTCCACACTACGGATAACCCAGCAGATCTTCCAACACGCGGAATGGCATTCCCTGAATTGAAAGAAAGCACGCTTTGGTGGCAAGGACCAAAATGGTTGAAGCGTGATGAAAAGAATTGGCCTCAACACACTATCGACAAGGTAAATCCTGCCCACGACGAGATTGAAGAAAGAAAACAGGCCTCTACAAAATCCTCCGTCCTCACTTCACATTCCCGAACATATCCATTCGATTTGAATCCTGAAAAATTCGTTT
Source organism: Prostheceraeus crozeri (assembly GCA_907163375.1). Lineage (NCBI taxonomy): Eukaryota > Metazoa > Platyhelminthes > Polycladida > Euryleptidae > Prostheceraeus > Prostheceraeus crozeri. The sequence goes on from CAJQUW010013998.1 coordinate 4,606, forward strand.
CATTAGGGGAGTGCCTACGGAGAACAGCTATCAAACAAAGAACGGAAAACAAAATCACTGAAGAAAATACCCCCTTAACAGCACAGGAGTTAGAAAGCGCAAGGATGCTATGGATTTCATCTGCTCAGAACTCAGATATGAAAGAAACGCTCGATGCACTTAAACATAACCGCACGAATCAAGAAATTCAAAAATTGAAATTGTTCGTTGATGATGAAGGTATCGCACGTTCTATGGGTCGAATCGATAATAGTTCTCTTCCTTATGATGCCAAGTTCCCGATAATTTTACCCAAGAATCACCCTTTCACGAATATGATCATCAAAAGTTATCATGAAGATTGTGGACACTCTGGTACTAACCATACCCTGGCAGATATCAGACAGCGATACTGGCTGATAGCAGGTCGAAAGCAAGTTCAAGCCATAATAACTAAATGTCAGATTTGTAAAAAATGGGAAGGGAAAACCATACAGTCCACCTGAATTTCCTGTTCTCCCTACTGAACGCGTTTCAAAATGTCGGCCTTTTTCTACAGTTGGAATCGATCACTTTGGCCCATTCTATGTGCACTCAAATTCAATCGGTCAGGAAGAAAATAAAAAAGGTTTGGGTATGCATTTTCACCCTGCGCATCGACCAGAGCGATTCACTTAGAATTAGCATCTGACTTATCAGCCTTAGAATTCCTTAATTGTTTTACGAAATTTATCAGCCGACGAGGAACTCCTAGTCTGATAATCTCCGATAACGCAAAGAATTTTAAGCTTGGACATCGGGTCATTTCGAATCTTTGGAGGGACATGGCTATTCAAGAGTACGCAGCAACAAACCGCATCACGTGGAAATTTATTACGGAGAAGTCTCCATGGATGGGTGGCTTTTATGAACGCCTTATTTAGAACAGTAAAGATGGCATTGAGAAAATTATCTGATGGATCCCTTCTCACACAACGTCAACTTGACGTTTTACTGTCGGAAATTGAAAGTATATTGAATAATCGACCTCTAACTTATGTAGGTTCTGATATGCGAGACGCTCTTCCCTTGACTCCTAGAAATCTTTTAGGGATTCAACCCGATTCTGCTATCCCACCTATTTGTCTTGACGAAAGCGACCCGATCTTCGTACCATACGATAGACGAGACACTCGTCAAAACCTCATAAAACTTTGGAGGCATGGAGAAGCTTTGCTGCATCAATTTTGGACTCGGTGGCAGCGCGAGTATCTCCTGAGTCTACGCGAACGGCCCAGTAATCACGAAACTGCTAGACGATCAGTCTGCAACTCTGTCCCTACCATTGGAGACAGAGTTATCATCATGGATCGAAATATACCGAGGGGCCGGTGGCGATGTGGTCAAATCATCAACACAATACCTTCAAAGGATGGACGAATTCGTTCGGCACGAATTTCACTGGAGAATGGATCAATCCTCACTCGGCCAATCAGACTGTTGGTTCCTCTTGAATTCGCCAACAGAGAAATCTCTACGACTTCACCAACTCGCACGGGAACAGTTGTGACGTATGCAGATAAGACATCTCGCCCACAACGCAAGTCAGCAGCACGCGCTACAGACCAGATACGGCAACTTTCGCTTGGGGGAATGTCGCGGGGCGAGGAAAATCAAGGAGAAACGCGAGACAGTTAAATGATTAACTATGAGTGGCCACATGTTGTGGCGTAGAGCAAACAATTTCTCACTTGAGATTTGACAGCCCAAATGATTTCGGCATGAATGCGGAAACATGTGTTTGTCGGTGCGATGATTGCTTGTAATTTGATCACACGTGTTAAATGCTACTTGAAATGTACATGTAGAATTCTATCAAAGCTGTCGTGTTAGGAAAGTATTCTGTGTGATTTATGGCCTTCCCTATGTCTTATGTTTCGATAAAGCTGTTTATTATATAGAAGGCCAAGTGAATGTACGAGAAAGAAAACTTGGAGATACGTCAAAGAGTAACGTGAACGACTAGTGATGTTTTAACCTACACAATCACACTTGGGATATTCCTTCTCGTTCGAGTTCTAAGGTGGCATAACTATACGAAAGAATAGCGAATCTTCATAACGATTGACTATTTAGTTGATAAATACATCAATTAAACTTACTGTAAACATACGCTTCGCTACAGATCTTCATTAACCTGCCCCATTAGCTTTGAAGATTGTTTTGGCTGATATTCAATAAAATGAATTATCAAAAAAATATTAAAAATATTATAAAAAATATTTAAAATTAGAATAATTTAGAACTTATAATTACTATTTTTAGTACAAAAAGCAATGGAAATATACGTAGCCTATGCGACTGATTCATGTGCAAACCAGCGTACTCAAATGCATTGCCATTGTAATTTCAAGAGTTGTGTTGACAAAATATGACTGCCACGACCACTCGTTAGTTATTGCCAATTATTAGCATTATAAGGATGACAATTATCCTCAAATATGATTCAATAGTATTCATAATGTTGCATATATCTAAAGCAAAAGTCAAAAGTTGTTTATTTCCAAAAAAAGCAAGGGTGGGTTAAGCAAGTCAAATCATGTTGGATTACTAAATGAATGTATATACATGCAGTTGCACAAAGTATCTAAATACGCAGCCTACTGTATTAGCTGCTACAACAAATAAACTATCTATTGCAGGCAAATAATTTCATGAAGTTGATTTTGAAACACACACATTTCCTTCACAAACATTTGAAGGATTAAAATATATCAATGAAGATTCAATGACAACTCTCACGCCACGAAAAGATTGTGATAAATAAACTTAATAAACGAGATCTGAAAAACATCGGTCTGTACTGCCACCTGAAATCCAAACCGATAAGGCAGGCGGCTGGACGTCCCGGTTTCGATTTATCCTCTTGCACATTAATGAACTTAGCAACATGCTCCTACATGTATATTGCTTCATTAAATGGATTCATCTTTTCATGGGTATTTTGTGATGCATCTTGGTATATGCATGTCAAATCTATGGAGAAGTGTTAATAGTATTGCAGCTTTATGTTTTTACATAAAGACATTAAGAAAGGGATAGTTCAATTTATTCGAGACTCGAGTTGCCGATAAGATGCTTACTGGCTCTTGTATCAACTGATTTTAATGATATGGAAAACTTTGCCCTACACGTATGACAAGAGTGCATGTGATGTCAACTTGAATGTTTCTATAATATCATCACAGTATTTTTTCTTTAGTATGATTTTAAGCATCTTAAGATTATTTGTAATTGATCAGAGTTTGACTGTAAAGATGTATTAAAATTTGTCTCTGTGTCATATGATTCCGATGCTTGATTTTGACTTACTACTGATCATATCTGCAAGCATATGGTCTACTTCGATAAATGCAAGGGTGTAAAGAAAACAAGAATGAGTAACATGAAGCTGCCATTCAAGAATATTGAATTCGATGGTGTCTATAATTTTCTAGCAACCCATTGATTGCAGTTGACAAGTCTGTGAAACGGAATGATACCTGCTTCAAAAATCAAGTCAAGAGCCTGCTATATTGAATGTAAATTGCTTGCTGCTCTCTTTTCTTGAATGATGAAAAATTCACTTTATGTTGATGCCTATAATGGTGCATGTACATCACAACATTGAATGATCCAGTGTTGTCGCACGCAAAAGAGCTAAGTGAAAAGAATGATCACACACGTCGACCCACATGAATCCGGGTCAAAGTTATGAATCGAAGTACGTGGATGTGCCAGACACCTCGATCACAAATTGGTCCGGATGATGCGGTGAAGTCTCAATCCGGAATCAACTGAATTCGACCTGAATTTCTCATCAATTTGTGGCCCAATGCTCTATAGGCCGTGCGTTTAAAGCTAATATCAACGTTTTCGTTACAGCACTTTATGGAATCTGCTGTCTTCTCCAGCTTGCGACATATGATACAATATTTTGATTATCATACATGATTTATCACATATTTTCAGGTAAACAATGGCCAATTCAAAAATTAGCACTTTTTAGTGCATTTATTTTATCATGATTAGACAAAAAATGGGCTTAAAATCTGCTTATATACTGAAAGACTCAGTGTATGAGCGTCCACATGTAATTTACTTCCCATATGATTGGCGTGTTCTCATTATCCATCAAATTCCGAAAATAGCAATCAATACTCCTCGGATATTCATTCATGACATGGCACGTAATTTTTTGAAACCGTAGCGTTTTAGTTACACTGACGTAATATGATATACAAAATGTCAAAAACAACAACAGTGTAAATGAAGTAAACGGTGGTGAGTACTGTCAATTTTCTTCAAAGCTGATGTTTGTTGAATACTGAAAACGACCGATAATTGAATTGGAATATTGCACTCTTAGTGTATTCTATGAGAGTGTAATACTTGTTGCTATTTATAGTCTATGGATTTCCCGTCACAAAACCAACCGAAGTCCATTGCCATAGCACGTTCCTCAACATTAGACTTGTCGGCTAATGTACGAACGAGCGTCAAAGAGAGATCAAATATCAAGCATTTCCTCTTATAGTGTAATCATTAACAATGCAGGGTGTCAGTTCGCCTGGGCATGGAATACAAAGATGTCCTCCGACTCGAGCAATTTCAAAATAAAACTTCTTTGGCCGTAGACGATGCGTCTCTCCCTACAAGGGCACGCCAGCGGCTCGAGATGGCCCAAACTGGTTTAAAATATCTCTAAAGGCTAAACTTGATTATATCAACCTGTGTAGCTATCTGAAAACAATACCCAAGATGTTGCTAACTATGAATGGAGAAAGAAGTTACTGAAATATGCAATAGGCCTAATGTCGACGATGACGCTACATGACTGTTGCCACAAAAACCTCCAGAAGTAAATGCTTCATCAGAGGTATGAGACGATGATGAGTTTATGTGTTTAAGATGTTTGTCTGTCAAACGATGTCTCATCAGTTAGTTATATCGCAGGGTAGTGTGAGATTCCAACAAAAGATGACTAGAATGTTCATTTCAGTAAACAGAAAAACAGTCAATAAAATGGCAAATATCGGTAATTTTCATCTTCGCAGATAGGCTAGGACAAACATTCTCTGGATGCATTTCAAGGCAAGAATCTTTATGAGATGCTTGATACGCATGCTGATGGTCTTATCGACCTTAGTGGCAGAAACCAATGACTACCCGGGACAAAAGAATTGTTTAGGCATACATAATGCTAAACAATCTCAAATGCGTTCATTTCTTGGTATTCTTTATTTATGTGGACATTACGAATTACCGAGGCGTCTCCAACTCTACCCTGACTTTGGAGTCGACGCAGTAAGAGAATCAATTTCTCAACATGAATTTCGAAATATAAAAACGTGTTCTCATTTCAACGATAACGATTTCACACCAAACAGCAACGACAAGTAGCATAAAGCAGGCATTTGATTAAATTTGCTAATTCACAGTTTCGACAAATACCTCTGAAATATGATGGAGAGCTTTTGTGATGAAGCTATGACTCATTATTTCGGCTGGAATTGCTTCGAGCAATTCATAGGCTACATTTGAAAAAAACATACTTTTGTATATTTTGACATCATATGACGCCATCGTAACGAAATCGTCAAGGCTTTAATTTCTAAGAAATGGTTATTGTAATGAACTGGTCATCATATATTATTCTTAATTATAACATTCTGAAATACGTACCACCGTCCCAGTAAACATGTGACGTCAACGGGATGTTAAAGCGACGTCATTCTAGGATGTCTCAGGTACGTCTTTTTTGACAGTAAAAAAGACGTCACAGCGCCACTACCACAGGACGTCTCTATGACATCCCGCCGGGACGTTCCACGTACGTCCTCTCGTACCTAGTGTGAGACGTCATGATGACATCCCGCCATGACTTCTGAAATTTGTCCCTGAAATTCTACTCCAAATTTCAGAATATTGTAACTAATGAATGAACCCATGATTATGAGATATAAAAAACTCGCATTCATCTGACCAAAATTATATTTTTACTTGGCCTTTCTGACAACCCGCTCCCTGGCGTGCTTCAAGTAAGTCGCGATGTACGCTTCAGTCTTTACATTGTCCTTTTCTTTCAATTTGTTGCACTTTCTGACTGCACCTGAAATTATGAACATGAAAGATATTAGAAAAAAGATTATATATATATATATATATATATATATATATATATATAAAAGATATTAGAATAGATAATGGATATATTAGAATAGAATAGATATATAAAACAAAATAAAAAAGATACTAGAAAAACATATAGCATCAAGGAGAATATTGTAATTAAGTAGCATGTTTAAGGAGGATAAATATATGCAGCAGTGTTTTATTTGAAGCATGCACTCTCTCAATTCTCAATAGACTAATGTATTGTCAACAAATGTCTGGTCTTAGTGGTGCAATTTCCTAAACGATCTGATCTGACTGAAATTTTGATGAAGTAAGATTGCTTGGAATTACAAAACAGTCTGAAGTACGGTGGTTTTACGTTTATAAAAATGAAATTTATTCAGATTATCACATCCAACAGAGTACTTTTATAGCCTAGCCTTGCACCAATTGGTGGAAATATTCAAGAAAAATCCTCTGATAATTGATATACTAGCGTAATTTTTATTGTAAAAGTACTTTTTATATAGTAATGTAATATTTGTAATTCCAATGTTTGTTAAAATCTCTTTCAATCAGCATAACTGTATGGAATGCATTAGCAAAATGCGAATCTTTCGATAGGGCGTTATCAGACTTAGGTGAGAAATAGACTAGTCCTGACCTCTTGTGATTTAGAGGCGGTCGATTTTCAACGAATAAGAACTTCGTTTTCAAAAAATGTAGGCCTAAAATTTTATCAATAGTCTTTTCGTAAGGATGGCATTCCATATGCCCAGCAGGGAATCATGAAGATTTTTATGACGAGAAGGATGGGACGCCAATGTCAACATTTTTTGATTTGATCATAAAAAATCCATATTGGCTTCTCATATAAACCCAAAATCTTTCTTGTGATCATTTCAAATATTTTTGAACGTCATAAAGTAATTTATTGTTCCTCCGACCACTGTCAACTGCTTTTCTAAATTCGCTGGAAGTATAGATTTACCCTATTTCATAGCCTATCACTACCAAAGACAACGGAAGATTACACCGTCTTACTTACATACATCGTCGAATATTGTCATCATACATGCTGCATGTTTCACTATAGAAGTAATAAGTAACTGATTTAATTCATTTTGCTGTTGCCGACATAGCAGTTTTCATAGCATTCTATCAACATTATTAGGATTTAACAGGACGATTTCTAATGCAAGTATAATATCAAACTAGAGATTAAATGGCAATAACTAAGCTTGCTAGCCGTATACTATTGCGCTTAGGGAAAATCTATGAGATCGAAAAATAATATTGCCTTGAAATCAAGTAAAACTTTGAAACTAAAGGTAGTTATTGTGTAGTAATTACCGGTAATTGTTGCCGCATTTACACCAACTTACCGTTAATCGCTTTCACGACATTAGTGCTCCGTATACCGGTTTTTCCTGCTGTCCCATGACCGTCCATATTGAAAGAGATACAAACTTCATCTGACACGATCACTCTGAGCATGGCGCGAACGCTGTTACCGAGGTTGTCCGAGCAGTAGAACAATAAGGTTCGCACCTGAAAAATGTAGACATATTGCTGGGGTCATTTAAATTCACAAACAAAACTTGAAAAGAATTAGCCTATAGCTGTCTACTTCATAGTATTTTGTAGGCTGACAAGCTACATAGAATAATTGCAATGATTTGCGAAAAGCTTTGTCATTTTCAAGGTAGAGATTATTCATTTTGCACATCATCAAGATCACGCACATGAAACATTCAGCAATGAAGACATCTATCGAAACATTCTGTGAATAACATATAATTCTTCAAACCCATAATTCCAGAAAAAGCATGTTTGATGCAACTAAGTCTAAAACCGATGGGATGTAATATTGTTCAGGTGAAAGTCAACATCCTAGTAAAATTTAGCGTAGGTATACGCTTGACAAATGACAATGCGCAAAGCCCAATTACCATAGATTTAAATTCCAATGGATCCTCAATGGCAGCATTCAATTGGCTCCATTCGCTTAAAGATGCAACTGGAATTTTAAGGTTTGTACCGCTTTCCGTCATCAGATCCGGTCTCAGCGCATCTCTTATCTTGGCCACATCTTTCTTGATGTCACAGATCTCACTGACGATCTTCTTTAAATGTGCTGAAACAAAAGAGAATGAAATGAAATATACAGGCCGGCTGGGTTTTGTTTCATGATCACACAAGCAAATTCGGCTGGGAGAAAATACAATTTTTGAAAGATCAAGTACAAATAAATTTATTCTTTCTAATAAACAAATAACCTACGTTTTAGAATTTCTGCAATTTGCATTCGAAGGGATATGACATTAAGATGATCTCCATTGCTAAAATATTTGGTTCAAACACAATATGTGATCGCATTTAAGTGGGTTAGGGATAGATTTACGTGATTTAAGAATGGGTTTTAGGTAGAAAATTTGTAAGCCAAAACGTGCGCTCAAAAGAAAAAACATCCGTCTATAAACTTACTGCAACAACAGCTGTCTTTCGTCACGGTTTGTGACATCGGGTTTCTTGATGATGGAGTCAGCGCCCCTTGCAAAACATTCTCCTTTGAGTTAAGCATAGCTGCTTCAGTACTATGATGGCGTTTTCTATCTGTAAGTTAGAAACAATAAACTGTAATATGGAAACATTTGACAACCTTGCCCCAACATAAACCGTCAACCACCCCACTTATCTCACATATTTGATATCTTCTTTCGGATCTCACATAGATACACATAGGATACACATAGGTACACTTTCGGATCTGATACGGTAAAATTGTGTATCAGAATCAGTGTCGAGCAAATATTTCTAGAAACGCAAAATTTTGACGGACTTAAGTAATGTAGGGCTAATAACAATAGCGTGTACATTTACTCTGAAAAGGAATGGCTTAATAAATGGACAACAATTCATCAGAAGGTGCAAAGAAATTAATGTCACAAAGCGTTTAATCGATGACATATCATATCATGTTTAAATTATTAAATCATTGTTGATTAGCTGAGTTGCAAAGGGGAAACGATCCTTCACGTTTCTTGGAAAAGTAAAGTTTCACTTCAAAATGTTTGGTGTATTTCAGCCCTTTTGGGAAATAGGCCTACTTAGATTAAAGATGACCGTCATCCTGCGCAATTTTGGCATAGACCGACCATTTATTGCGTCTTTTTTTGATTTCGTGAATCATCTTCTTTCTTTAATCAATTAGTAGTATTGCTAGTTTTAGCGGTCTGCTCAGTTTGTATGTCACACATGAGAGATGTGCATGCTCACTTGATTTTTTGAGTGCTAAATTACATTAGTTCTCAATTGGTTAAGATGCAGTTTGGCTCTGCTTACTATGAGTCCTTCATATGGAAATATTTACTTTTGTAAGATTCCACAAGAATTAATCACCAGCGTCCAACAAAAGGATAACTTACGCAATTGGAATGGCTGCTGCAACGGGGATTGATTAGGAGGAGAAGGTGAAACGAAGTCGTTTTCAGTGCATGCAGAAGATGACGGATGTTGCATTCTTGCTAAAATGAAAAGTATAGGCCTATAACGCAGGTTTCTGTTCCAGAATTACAATTAGGCAGTCTATATCCTACGTAATTCAATATTGATGGTTGGCTGCAACTCGTAGCGGTTAGGTTGAACGACCACCCTTCTTTGTTCGTCGTCCGTGGTTTCCATCGCAGCATCTGTGTTGTACCCCCTATTAAGCAACTTGTTTAGACTTTTATCTGCCTTTGCGTAAGTATCTGAGAAAGAAGATCTTTTTGAATCTTTCTTCGTGCATGTCGATCAATCTTAAAATGAAAGCGAGTGAGTAACATTTGCATAAAATCATTGACAACAATTTGCAACAATTTACTTGAGAAGTGTTCCTTTTATCACGTTGACTGAAAAACATATGATCGACTATCAAATTAAATTATATTATCAGTACATGCGTTAGCAATTGTGAAAAGCTAGGCCTACATGTACTTTTAAGAAATCGAACTTTTTTGAAGTTCTTAAAACTTAGAAACCCATGAATTTTCAGTGTACTTCTATGATAATATATAGCTGCACAACGTCTTTATTAAATATGTGGTTCGTCACTCTAAATGCATTGCATTCTATTCGAAAAAATTATTCAGATTACCCTAGTGAAAAAATAATGTCATTAAATATATACATGTATTTTAGCGTTGTCCACTTTGCTTTAAAATAATTTCATTATAGCCCTTCGCTTCAAAATGATATAAACAAGTCCTTTATAATCGGGTTATCAAATTAATTAGATTTGCAAACCTTCTATGCTTAACACGCAAATTTGCGCACATATTTTGCATGGAAATAAGTTCCTGGTCTCTTCTGATGACCTCGGATAGTCCATTGTTATTATATTGACACTTTTTTCTTATGTCTAAGAATCTGTTCTTTTGACATAATTCCTTTAACCTGTAGGGAACTTTTCATCAGTCCTCTTAAGGATTAAATTTCTCATTAATTATGTTTTCAACAAATCTTCATTTCACAACTTCGTTTCACTCGGGATCAATTATAGATGTGTCACGTCCGGCATCACTCATTATTTTTGACAAGTTGATTTAGTATGATGACTAGCAGACCTGATCGTCTTTATCCATTGGTAAGGAGAACCAAGTGCACGAGCGTTAGGATAGCAAATATCGTTGAACACTAAGATGAATTGAAGCGACAGTTCTGACAGCCTCAGTTGACGGAATTCACTCGATGAGTAAGCGCAATATTCCTTTTCGTGCATCTTGGTTTGTGACTTTAATTTGCATTTCTTAGCGTATTTCCAGTAGCAGTAGTTTCCCCCTGTTAATACAATATTATGCACTGATTGCATTGTATTGCTTAGAGGATATACTTCATACAGAGTAAAATATTCTTTGTCTAATGTATGTACATGTATTTTGTCCTATTGGTTAGCGTATAACGTTTTTAATTCTTGTCATCAATAAGGTATAAAGGCTAGGTGGTTATGGGCATCTGCCGTAGACTTTTTATGCACTTGCACTAGATGCAGAAGTGAAATTCTAAGTTGATATACATAAGCAGTTACAAAGACATAGGCCTATAGTGATGGATGCATGCCTACATATTGGCTTAAAGAATATCACCGTAGCACTTTTGCAATATGCGTGTCATAATTAATTGACTTAAGGTTATTGAGACAATCAAACTCCTATCCCTGTCTATAGGCCTACGTCTACAGATAAGACTCTAGAATGATAAAACTTTGATTTATGGTGTGCTGATTGATGTAAGCTAAATAATTCACTTGTAATATGTAAATGTATATTTCGATGAAAGTAGATTGTAGAACTTGCACTTAATTGATGATGACAGATGCAAAAACTTTTATTGTGTCAATATTGGCCTATTTGTATTTCCTTTCAATATTAAATGTGTTATACATTTTTACTATTATATTTCTCTGTATTCGTAATTATGGATTGTGGTCAAATAGCAACATTGCTTATTTTGCATGCCTTTTATGAAAAGCAAATAAATTTTTCTCTGTATGGATACAGAATGTTCCATTTAAACGTGCATATCACTCACTCATCTGATGATGTATCACGCTCTTCCAATAAATGCAGGAAAGTTTCCTTGTATTTTCGCTTATTGCGATAGTAGGAGCTTGATGATGCCATGCGTGCCCGATTGCAGAGCGTTTTGTATTAACTCGAAGCATGAAAGTGACTTTTCTTCAACCAATTTGAATGAAGCACAATTAAAACAATAAAAAAAGTGAAATAATTTATTCAAACAGTTAGATGCTTAATCCTTGTTCAAGTATCTGACAGAATATTTTCCCATGTATTTTAGATGATATGATGTCTAGAAAAAATTAAGAATAAATATTATGAATATACTTTACATATTTCATCTCATTGATTAATCAGGAATGACAGAGCATGTTGCATTGAGAAAAGTCAGTCGATGTTCAGATTATCAAATTTTATTGGATGAATGAAATCCCCGCTCAAGTGCAACGGTTTGGACAACAAGATGATAATAGAGATTTTATACTGCCTCGATGAGCAATTTAAGTATCGCATTGAAAAACATTTTTCCCATAGAGAAAGTATATTTAGTAGGCCTATAGGCCTACTTACTCCATGATTTTTGCCCTTGTTTAAATATTGCCAACTTTGCATTCAACCAAGAAAATGCATAGCGCCACTTCCTTTCTCGCTGCCATGTGATTATCGATTGAGACACGTCGATTGAAGGTCGGTAACTATAAAGTCGCCCAGTCGGTAGCAGGGAAATCTGTGCGCAGTCCTCTTCTAATCAGAAATGAAGTGCGAGAGTTGCGTAATGACGTGACCGCATTATTACAACTCTTTCAATCGTTGGAATGCCTGTAAATCGTCGAACGACGGACTTTCATGCAAATAATATAGGCACGGATGCAACACGTAAAAAAGACCTGCTGTATGTTGATTGAACTATTGATTGCAATTGTAGTCTGTCTTCAAATGCAATCGTATTTCAGCAGATATCATGCGATAATCATGAATCCAATTTATAGAAATGCGTGGGCAGAATTAATGACACATTAGAAGACAAACATCAATTAGAAAACACTATAGATAGATGAGAGAGAGAGAGAGATGTGGAAGAGGAAGATAAAGAGAAGAATCAGAACAAAGAATATAAAAAAAAGAAATGTGAGAAAAGAAGAAGAGAAATCAGGAGAAAGAGAAGAGGAGGAAGAGAGTAAAGTGAGGATATGATGAGTGACAAGAGAAAAAAGTGTCAAAAGAAGCGAGGAGAGGAGAAAGTGAGATAGAAAATGAAAGGAGAAGAATTCAGAATTTGTTATAATCAATTATTTATCACAGCGTGAAACTCACATCAATTTGTCGCAGCTTTGGCTCATTGATCATGTCTGCGGTCATATTTAGGATGTCACAATGACGTCATATATAAGCGGTCATTCTGACGTCTTTCATGGGAGGTCACTAGGACATCCCGTTCTGGTCATTGACGTCCAAGACGCATAGTGACGTCAATAGGCCGTCATAGTGACGTCATAATGTTTACTGGGGTTTTCATAGAAAATTTGCCGATATTTATATAGGTGGCCTTAAATGGGTTAAGCAAAGCATTAGTTACATGTACTACATGTTACAGACTCCAGACAGCTTAATATAAATAAAGAGGTATACGCATTGTCATTGCTTAACTGGAATAGGTGAAGGCAGGCCTCGTTTGGGCTAGACTTCACTCTTTCGTGCCGTTTGACATGTTATCCATAGGTTAAAATCTTCAGCCTCCATTTGCAGGAACTTAACCAGTTACATGTACATCACACTGTCAGTCAAAGAGATCAGCGTCAAACACGTGCAGCCCCATTTTACAAAAATCTAGCGAAAGCTTGTACAGTAGTGAAAAGAGTAAGAACAAACAAAGCAGCATCCAATTGCCAGCAAACGCCTATCTGGTCGCGTTTCGGCCCCTTCAGACTCACTGTGACTATAAACTGCGAAAAGTTGCTAAGTTGTTTATATTAAAAAATATTTAGATATCATCTTAAAATTATTTGCTATTGATCTCTCATTACTAAGCACAGAATTAGATTCATTTGCGCGTGTCTTCGGTTTCCCAGAATGAAAGAATGGTATCTAACCTGAATATCGAAATGGCACATCATAGAAGTAGACAACTTGCTCCTTCTCGAATGGATAATTCGTGTATCGTTTATGGCAAACAGTAAGCTGTCAGCAGAGGACACCAGAGCAAATGAGATAGGCGTGGGTGCTATGAGATCACTTCGCACACACCAAAACACACATCGTTGTCTAGCTAACATTCAATTCAGTGCATGCACAACGCAGTGAGGAATGCTAAGAAGATGGTGGTGGAATCATCAAGTGAACTAATTTTCGCACTATTTTTTTTATTAATGATCGGAGGGGCCAATATTATGGAGAAAACGTGTACGCAATGGTCTGAATTCTTCGAATCTGAAGGAATCGTGGAAATCGAAGCACTTTGATAGAATTGAGAGCAATCCGCAAGCGACGCACGACTTTTATTTCCTATCTCCGTAAGGTATTAGGAATTCCTTTCTACCCACTTAGTAAGTTCCGCGTTCTTCCGGCGATTTCGAATCAATCACACTTCTAGCAAACCGAAGCGGATAGACAAAATATTTAATTCTGTGTTACTAAGAGTGCCTGCAAAGCTGTTTCAAAATTTGTTTCTGTGTCATATGATTCTGGTAGATTTTGATATACTGCTGAATGCATCTGCAAGTACATGGTCTACTTCGATAAAATTAGGATGTAAGGAAAATAAAATAAGTATTATTATAAAGTTGCTATTCAAAAAGTTGAATTCAATGACTTATATAATTTTATGAGGACATAACGACTAAAATTGATAAACGCTGTTTATTTCAGAATTCAGTCAAGAGTTCATGCTGGCTAGAGATTGATACTTGAATTTCCTAAAGCTGACATTCATTTCGTGTTGAATCTTAGGCATGGCGTCTTCAAATAATAAACCTTGCTTTGATGGTACATTCCATGGTAAATTGTGATCTCAATTGAACTCATGTGATCTCCATTTGTTTAGGACAGTTAAGATCGGTATCGGAACACGGTACATGTACTTACAATTCAGCTATTTGAAGCTGTGATGTTCTGAAGAGATTCTTTCTCAAATTCGTCGGTCATTATGATTTTCCGGATAGACATCGCTCTCAGAAATTCTTCTATCTTAATTGCATATCTATGAAGCAACTATCATAGTACTCATACATGAAATTGTATAATCGACAATTCGCAGTTGCTTCTTTCTTGCAGTTCAATGCTAAGACGAAATCAAATCTGCATCATATACTATTGAACACATACCATCGCTCGTGAAACATGCGTGCATGTAAGAAACCTTGATTTTTTTCACAATGGCAGATAATTGCATGATGCACAGTGTGATCAATAATGCACGCCAATCTTCGCACAGAAATTCTTGCATTGAGGGAATTCGTAATTCTGAAACGAGTTGTAAAAAATGTTAATGAAACATTTCGGAAAAACTTCTGCTTTATCAATTGCATGTAAGTGACTTTTGACATCTAACTAAAAGAGCGGAAAAGCTACTTTTTAGGGATGCTATTTAATAAGGATGCTATTTTTTGAAATCGGAGTGATGGATACTCACTCAATGTTTTCGAAAATTCTGGAATGCAAATGGACTAGTTCAATATTTTGATGGGCAAGTCTGAAATTTAAAGTTGAAAATTGAAATATAAATTATGTCAACGCTGAAATGTACATGTCTGTTTCCTAATTGACAAAATGGAAGTTACTTGATCCAACCGCTGGCGGTTGATAATTTCCCATTTACACTGCTCAGTAGTGTTAATTGCTTGTAGTGCTGGGTATACATGTTTTACCCCAGTCCGAGTACGATAAACTAAAAGTACAAAATCTTGCACAACCAACGAATATAGAAAGCTGATAGAATTCATGCAAATTTCAATGTCAATTGCATTAACTTACATCAAATCAGAAATGCTTTAAACTTTTACATCGGAAATGCACTGATTAAATTTTCTTGGAATTTTTCCGATAGGATTTATTTCGGACATTGAGAATGTGGAAGTTATTCATATAAAAGTATATTAATCAGCTTAAGCTCTCGCTGCCTCTTTACAAGCTGGTACGGCAGAAACTGACAATTTCGATACGTTCATGCGATCAAATCATAGCGCAAAAAGCAAATCATCGCGAGCGGCCGCAGTAGTGTGACGTCATTGTACATGTAGCCAAACTCATTGACACAGATATCAACAATGAGGAAAGATAATACGTATGCATGAATAGCGAAGACCTAGAACAATAAAATTAGAATGATACAGAAAAGGAAAATAATACTACAAATAAAGTACCAGAAGTGCTATACCTCAAACTAACAGGCAATCAAATAAATACTCTTTGTGAATACATAATACTGGAGAAGGGAGTCGAATCTGCACGGCCTCTGCTATGCGGAGCTCAAAAATTTTGCGGCCGCTCGCGATGATTTGGTTTTGCGCTATGATTTGATCGCATGAACGTATCGAAATTGTCAGTTTCTGCCGTACCAGCTTGTAAAGAGGCGGCGAGAGCTTAAGCTGATTAATATACTTTTATATGAATAACTTCCGCATTCTCAATGTCATATATAAATTCGCTCACACTAAACAAGTATTTACATTTAGGATTTATTTCATTATATTGAAGCTACCCATGTGAATAGTTATTTTTATTTCAATATATCACTTCCAAATTTTGCGCTACATTTGTCAATCAGCGTTTCCGGGATATAAAAGTGAATTCTTTAAAGAAGAATCACAAATAGACGCAACTTTCGTTTGAGCTTATTATTCAATTCTCAGATTATTTCATCAAATTCGCCACAGTACTCTGATTTTTTTTATATTGTACTCTAACTTTAATTGAAGATTGAATGACTGAAGATCAAGCATTGTTAGCCATCACTTAAAAAACGACTTTGTTTTTCAAGCCTTTACATAGCTCTACTTAGAGTGATGTATTTCGTTAATGCTTTATTGGAAAGATTCAGTGTTCCCCAACTTTGATAACAAATTTATAAAATCCACTACAAAATCATCTTGAAAATGTGTATTCACAGCTTGCATTGCACGCCAATGTGATCTGGAGATTGAAAAAAGTAGAGGCATAAAAATTGCATTTGCAGATTCTCACATAAATTTAAAACATGCATACAGGTATCTTGCATGACTTCAACAATTCTGCTGTAAAACATCCATGAATAAATGAGGCCCCAAATGGAAATTATAGTCCGCCTTTTTTGTCGATCGATTCTGACTCTGAATCAGTATCATGTGCTAATCCGCTCACCATCGGTAATATTTGATCCCAAAAGACACATTCGTTCCGACGTATACCTCCCAATTCAAAGATAGAGTTTAGCCTATATCTATAAAATCCTTTCTCTTTAAGTGTATATGGTCTCCAATTCGGATCCAGAGGATGTCCAGCTTTGCGAAATGCGTCCAGTCTCCAATCATTCTCCTTGATAGCAAAAGCTCTTCGCTTGTCATATTCCTGACTCCCGGATACACCAACGGTAAAGCAAATATAAATGGAATATCATCAGCGTGTGCACATTTCATCCAATCTTCAGGAGCAATAGATAAAATCTGGTGACTGGGCATGTGGGCCATTTCATAAAAATACACGTTATCTTGTACAGAACGAATGCCATCTGCCAATTTATTGACACTGCAGTCAATGATGTATTGTCCCAAACTGTTGGCCAGCCTAATTGCATTATATTCTCCTCGCGTGGGATCTACGTGGGACAATGAATTCAGATAAACCATTTTATGAGCAGTTGAGGAAATCTTTTGTGGATAATAAGAATAATACGTCATCAATTGACTTATCGTGTAGTTGACTAACTGGGCGGTCACCAGTTTGTGTATCGGTCCAGTGATATTGTATTTGGCAGCTGTCACTACACCCATGTAGTTGACTAAAGTAGAACCCTCCCGCTCTGTCAAGCCAATAATTATATCCTTTCGATTGATATCACCGGACGACAGCATGTCCATCGGATTTCGTGGCAAAAATCGGCCATCTATCGTTGGACCGTTATTTGTCCCACCAACTTGAGGATTGTCAGCGCTGTAATTAAAGATCATCGTTCTCATCTCTTCTTCTGTTTTCCCCTCCAAACATCGAAGTAGTTCTGACGTCATAGTTTGATCACAATTCAAGTAAGTTTTTACCATTTTTCTGTAGTGTGCCTCTAGCGCATTTGTATTAGGATTGAATGACCAGCCATTGGTGCCAAATGATCCACTTTGCAGGATAGCACGACGAAAGTATCGTCCACTTTCTTTATTTAATAAATGATAGGCCGCGGATGCTGAGCCAGCACTTTCTCCGAAGATTGTTACTGACTCTGGATCTCCACCAAATGCTGCGATATTTTCATGCACCCATCTCAGTTCCATTTGTTGATCGAGAAGTCCGTTATTACCGGGTACCAATTTGTCGTCGAAGCGAGCAAATCCCATGAAGCCAACACGATACTGAATTACAACTACAACGACATTGCCAATTGCTGCTAAAGCTTTACCGTTGTAGATGGGTAAACTCTCACCGACTGTAAATGCTCCTCCATGTATCCAAACCATCACTGACTTCTTTTTTTCCTGATCTTGAGGAGACCAAATGTTCAAATATAAACAGTCTTCGCCGTAACTAGGCATTAGATGCTCGGAGAACATCATGAAATTCATCGGCATCTGTAGGCAACCATTAGGAGGTTTGTTTGCAAGCAAAGACTTTGTCCACTTTTGTGTCAATGGTTTAGGCTCGCGAAAGCGAAGTTGTCCGGTCGGCGGTTCAGCAAATGGAATCGCAAGAAACTCCCAAACATTTTTACCATCTACAGTTTGGGATGTACCTGTAACTGGTCCATTATGTGTATTCACGTCCCTTGTTGTCGCACTAGCAGTAGTCTGCAAGACCACAAAAGCGATCAAAAAACCACAGACCTTCATCTTTTACTAAATATATCAAGTTTCCGTAAAAATGAGAGCAACAGAAACACGTTTTTAGTAGCTACTCTGCCCAGAGCCTTCCCACTTTTGTAATAGTATATGTACCGTTTGCGTTTATTCTAATAATATTGCGATGAATAAAACAGACACATGCATTGCAACATTTCGTCATCACAAATCATCATCACTTTTGATGTTTGTTTTCAGATGTTGTGTAGCAGTGACTACGTAATTGAAAATTTTCTGATAATATATCAAATAACCGCATCTACAGATCGTGAATGTTATGGTGCAATATAGGACTCGTCGGAAAAATTGACGATTTCGATTATGATTACGACCGATCACATGCAAGAATAACGCTGAACTCAATAGTGGATGGCATAATGAAGTTCTTCTAGATCAAAAGAATGGACTTCACTTAAGGCCGTATCACATCAGCTACGTGTTACATGTACGTGTTGCGTTTTGAACGTCGTGTGAAAGGTAAGCGTGCATATTGTTCAAGTAGGCCAGTGGTGGGGAACGCGTGGCCCGCCACCTTCTTCTCATATCTAAAGTGGCCCGCGGACATTATTTGAATCGATGATATGAAAATGACTCACTCCGACTTCGACCTTTGACAGGTGCATCTAAGGGTGAGGGATCCTCTTCAGAATTTGCAAAGCCGTTAATTAACAACTAAATGAGCAATATGATGGCACAAAAAAACAAAAATTCTAATTCAAATTATCCAACCAGCTGCTTTCGTAATGAATGTCTTCTCGTATAAGCGCAAATGGTCGTCATCTGCATGAGTTTATGCTAAGTCACATAGTGTTCGATGCAGGGATGCAGAGTCCTATCATTTTGACTGCGACTCCGGGGGTTGATAGGACTCCGTATCCGACTGCGGGTGGCAAGTATACAAAGCCTAGCTTTTTGAAAAACAAACCGGTAACCTACATCATCGATCATTATAGGCTTAGCTGAACCAATGTTGGTGATCATTGGTGTATCAATCATCAATCATCAATCATTTTCGAAAGTTTATCAAATGTCGCTTTAAGTTGGATGCATACGATTCGGCTCCTCTCATCTTCTTGATGTGTGCTTCACACGGTTTTTCTCCAGTCTCTACCAGGCAGGAAGATCCCCCATCCTTCTCAAAAAAATGAGTACACTTTTGATTTTAGTATGCACTTTAGAGGACCCATCACACACGATAAAAGTGAGGGTAAGAGGTAACGTTCTCAAGCAAACTAGTATTTCATTTTTGTCTCTGATGTGACCTTTGGCGCGTAGGTGTGATCGAGGCTAGGAACGCTTGTGTTCTCCACTAAATCACCGAGTGAAAAGACAAATCTTTTTTTTCACTGTCACGGTTCATTCCCTCGACTATTACAAGCTTTGCATGCACTGCTGTCTCTATAGTAGTAAGCAAAACTCCACTTCTGGACCGCGCAAGATGGCGGCCATCGCTGCGTCCCCCCCCCCTCTGGCACGGCAGAGTGTCGTGGTCGGCCGCCGTGGTGCTTCGTGTCTGAGTCCCCCCCCCCCTCTGGAACGACAGAGGTTGTGGTCTGTCGTGGTGTGCCGGCCGGGTGGGTCCACGTTCACAACATGTTCGCTGACGTCCCCCCCCCCTCTGCAACGACAGAGTGTGAGACTCGGGTGCGTTGGTCCGACCGCCTGGTTGACGTGGGCGACCGTCTAGGTTGACGTGGGCGACCGCCAGGATTAGTCTTGAGGCTATAGTGTGTGATGTTTTTGGTGTGTAGCGCCCAAACGAAGCATCGGATGAGAAAACGGAGGCCAGATTCGGAATCTACGTGAAATTTTGGGTTAGGAAGGATGTTTCCAGCGAAATCGGAGAGAAAAAATTTTCGGCTGACGTCCCCCCCCCTGGACAGCTTGCTTCCAGTGGACGGATTTTGTCGTGCGATAGCTCGTTTGAAAGCTAAGAGTGAGACAAATTCAGTGAAAGAATCGGCTTGTTCGTATCTGCCTTCGTTTACATGTGAGACGCCATTTAAGATTTTGGGACATTGGTGAAAAACGACAGAGTTAGAATTTGGGACGTTTTGGGCTGTAGCTTCAAAACGAACTATCGGATTGGTAAACGGATGCCAGATTTGGAATCAACTTGATGTTATTGTCCAATGAGGATCATCATCCAATGAGAATCAAGCATTTCTTTATAAATAGCGAGCCTTCCACAGTGAGAATCATTCCATCGTTGAATCACACGAGTGACGGACGCACATTTTCTCTCTCTAGTTCCCTGTTCTATTATCCAACTAAAATGGTAAGTCGCTACTTCCCTCCCTCTCCTCCCTTGAACGTAAACTTAATACAATCTTTTTTCATTTTCAGGCATCTACTCCATCTGCTGCACTAGTAGGACAAAATGGCGGTCAAACGTTACAAGGTTCGCTACGGTCAGATCATCTACAACTGAGGCCAGTGGAAGAAACATCCAAGGTACATAATCCTACACCGCTACAGCGTAAATTTAAACAAGCCTTGCGTTATGATGATCATAGCGTAGTACTCCAAACGGGAATGCTCCCTTCCACGGATGTCAAGATAATGCACAATCAGTATGGGGACTACATACTGATCCCCGTGAGTCCGTACATTCGCCACCAACTTGATATTATTGAGGAGTACGTGACATTAAATATGGACATTCCTACTCCTCTTGCTCAAGAGTGGAAGGCGAGAGATGACAAGGATACTCCCTATAGAAAGATTTGGGATGGTAATCACATTTGCCTACCGGTATCACATTGGTGTACTTACTATAAGAAGGAGGGAGATCATTCAATACCCATCAGATGTGATGAGCTCGGAGAAGGTACTTGGGATATCCTTTTCAAAGTGAATGGGCTATATTATGGTCGACACAAGGATAATAAAATAGCCTCTCTCTCCATGCATATGGAATCCATCCTATATATTCCGAAACCACCCAACGTGGACGACATAATTGATCAAATCCTTAACAGCAGTGGTACGAAGCGCAAGTCGGAGAAGAATGCTACATCAAAACGCAAATCAAAGAAGGAGAATTGCTAGTCCTTTCCTAACTCTACCCTATGACAATTCGCTTATGTGCTTTGAGTGTCGTAGACGTGGTCTTATTAGATACATTTTACTTCTTCGTTGCCATCATATCATTTGTGTATTTTGTCGTGAAAAGCATCGATGTAATTCTTCATTTTGTAATATGTTATAGAACGTTTCCTTAGATGTGTAAATTTCCGTTTTAGGCTTCTATCATCATTTTTATGGATTGTGAGGGTGAACCTGTACAGGAGCTCAGTGCTATTGCTATGAACAATTGGACATATCAGATTGTTAGTGTCTATCATCAACATGCCAACTGCGATCCCAATGTTGATCAATGGGCGAGAAAACACATTCATGGACTTAATCTGAAATATTTGCAAGACTATGGCTTTTCTTGTGAGAGTGCTCTTCTTATTGACTTTAAACGATGGTTAGCTGCTTTCAATGTTATACGCATCTTTTGTAATAATCCTGGTAAGGAGAGGAAAGTATTTCCCAATCTAATCATTGATGATATTTTGCTCCCACCTTGGGATAGTAGAGTGAATCAACATTATCATGAAGTCACAAAACGTTTTAAGGATTTGTGTGTTCCTATTTTGTCTGTTCGTTGTAGTAGCTACGTTCATAACCAATGCTTCTTTCCTCCTTACCTCAACACTGCCAAAGTCCTGTATGGTTATCATTGCTCGCTGTATGATAGTTACCAGCTGTATCTATTTTATCTCTTTCAAACCATTGATTTATAATGCATGCTTGTTACCATTATTCAATAAATGTTACTATGAGAAGAGTTGTTGTTTTCATGCAATGGATGGGTTAGATAAAGGGCGATCATGTCTTTCTCAAACGACTGCGGAACATTACGTTTTCATAGGCAAAGTTTAAAAGGAGCTGTTCAAGATTATGTGATAAAATTTCATAAAGATGAGACCGACATCGAAGCAGTGGTCGATGATGCTAGCACTCTATTTCTAGAGTTAATGAATACATTCTCTGATAGCATTATCATGGCGCGATTAGTTGCGAAAATTAAGTTTAGTCATTTTGGAAAGGAAGAGGTGGAAAGTCGCTCTTTCCATTTTGCTTCTTATTCAATGGAAGTGGTAGATCACCCCCAAGAATTTTTTAAAAGACATATGATAAAAATTGCTGAACGTCTTAACGCATTTAACCATCATGGTAGCAGTCTAGTGATTGAAGCGATTTCAGATATTCACATTCAACTTTCCATAAAGAAAAATTGAAAATGCAGTGGTACTTGATTGTAGCACAACTGGTTTTCGAGCTATGTCTGCTCACTCTCGAAGTATATTCCTTCTGTACATGCGTCTATTATTTAGAAAAGGCTAGCAAATTCATATCTTCAAAAAGACTTGCTATAGACATCAGTAACGGTGAAACTATGTGTTGCGATGTATGTAAGCGAAAGGATGGAAATGAAAAGCGCATCTTCAAGAGATGTAAGCATGCTTTTTGTCAACGCTGTTTCATACGTAATTGCATTCAACTTTGCCAATGTAACCACTGTGACATTGCTCATTTCGAGTGTCACTTATGTCGCAATAGTTAGTACCTATGCAAATGTGGTAAAGATAGGTTTTAGCAAAGACTAACACGGAAAATGGCGAAACGTAAAATGACGAAACGTAAAAGTCAAAAGTTTTCTTCAGCCATTCAAGCTCTCCGACGAATGAAAGCAAATCAGCGATACAATGCTATACGACATGCTAACGATAAATTCATTTGTGAAATTATTTCTCATGTGAGGAAGTTGAGGACGAAGAAATTAGCGCCAAAACAACGAAAGTTACTTAAGCGATATGCTACGAAATTGCGTTTCATCTCCAATCCTAAAGTCGCCCTTCAAAGAAAGAGGAAAACTCTAACACAAAAGGGCGGTTTCCTTTCAGCAATACTTCCAATGATAGCTCCTGCCGTGGGCAACCTATTGGGAAATATCTTTGGCTCTAAGCGTTAATTATGCAAATGTTGAGTCTCAAAGTAATAAAATGGATTTCAGACTTCAATGTGATAAAGTTCTGACTGTATCAGGTCCATCTCATGCAGGTAAAACTGTTTTCACGCTGAATTTATTGGATAAAAGAAGGGAGTTGTTTAAGGAACCTATCAATCGAGTGATTTGGTGTTATGGTATTTATCAACCGTCGCTGTTTCAGGAATTGCAAAGTCGCAACTTTATTCGACATGAAGGAATTATTCCAGTGGATAAACTTCAGTCTAATGATGTTGTTGTATTGGATGATTTATTAAAAGAAAGTAAGAATTCAAAAGATGTTACAGATATGTTCACTCGCGCAGCACACCATAAAAGGTGTTTTATCATCTATATTACACAAAATTTGTTTCCTGATGGAAAAGAAGCTCGTACACGAAACCTGAATACACACTATTATGCTATTTTCAAGAATCCGCGAGATAAAAGTCAATTTGAAATTTTAGCGCGACAAGTTGCACCCAGAGGATCAAAAGCCTTAATTGAAATTTTTCAAGCAGCTACTGAAAAACCATACGGTTACTTATTCATTGACTTTACGCAAGAGTGTCCGGAAGAATTTAGATTTCGAAGTGATATTTTGAAAACTCCCATGATTATCTACAAACTATGAGTTCTTATTCTCGCATGATTGTTATTCCTCAGGATGAATATGTACAATTGACTGCCATGCAGCAAGTAAAGCAACCTCTTGCAAATCAAATGTATAGGAAAGAAATAGATTATCAGCAAAATGTTCACATCAAAGATCCACATCGTGCTGTATTATTACAATCGGAAACTGTTGAGCAATTGAAAAACTTGAAGAATAAGATGCGTGACTCTGTATCGACTGCTACACCTTTAGCATCTCGCGCACATGCCATATCTCTTTTCAACAGTATTGAACCCCATCTCAATGTAAATGATAGAGGAGAAATCATTACAGATGAAAATAAAGTGATTGATGCTTCACGTTATGAAGACTTGATTCAGTATGCGACACGTAGAAAGCGCCGTCAGGGCTATGTTCCACCTGGTTGGTCATACTTTCTTAAACTATTGAAAAAGCATAATGTGCCAAAATTTGCTTTAAATAATGAGACATTGAAAGAACTTGATTCAACAGTGGCTACTACTCCAATGCTTCAGGCGATGAAAATGCCAACAAATTGGTTTAAGACGTCACCTGCTACATCCCCTCCCACACTCACTAAGCAAACAAGGGGAAGAACTCGACGTAGATCTGTATCGCCACTAAAACTGGTAAAAGGAAAACGTAAAACAGCTCCTCCTAGGAAATACATGTTCTCAGACTATTAATATGAAGCAGATGTGTTGCTTGCCATGTAATGAGCCGCCAGAGGTGAATGTCGTTGTCACTTGCACTTGCTGCGCCAGCTCTCATAATGAAACCCCTAAGCAATGTGAACACGATCGCAAAACCGCTAAAGCTAAATGCTGCAGTTGTTGTAAATGTAGAAAGGCAAGAAAGAAAAAAGATGAGAAGGAGGAAAAAGACTCAGCCGTCATCGACTGAACGTTTGAAGTCAATCTATTATGATGTAAAACATCCGGCAGGATTTGCATCTATCAAGAAATTATCAAAAGCGAGTGGTCTTCCACAATCACAAGTGAAACGATGGTTAAAGGGTCAGGCTACCTATACACTCCACAAACAAGCGAAAAAGAAGTACCGCACCCGCCATTATATTGTTCATGACATCGATGAACAGTGGCAAGCAGATTTGTGCGATGTTGCCTCCATTTCAAAACATAACTCGGGCAATAATTTTATTTTAACCGTCATTGATATTTTCTCGCGTTATGCGTGGGCTCAACCTTTAAAAACTAAAGAAGGGAAAGGAGTAGCAAAAGCATTCCAAACAATTTTTCGAGAAGGTCGCATTCCAAAAAGAATTCAGAGTGATCAAGGAAAAGAGTTTGAAAATCAGCATGTGACAAGATTATTTGAGAGGCATGACATTGAGTTGTTTAGTGTAAAGAGCGCTTATAAAGCTGCACTCGTTGAACGTTTTAATCGCACATTAAAAAATCGTTTGTGGCGACATTTTACTGCCAACTTGACACAAAATTGGACAAAGGTTCTACAAGATACACTCCATGCCTACAATCACTCTATCCATCGTTCTATTGGACTCAGACCAGTAGATGTAAATGCTGACAATGTAGATAAAGTGCGCGAATCATTCCAACGTAAACGCACTCATGTGAAAAGTGATGTGAAAATTGGCGATAAAGTTCGTATCTCAAAAGTGAAAAGTGTTTTTGCTAAAGGGTACCTCCCGAATTGGACAGAGGAGGTATTTACAGTATCAAGGATTAATCAAAAAGACTCTCCGACCACCTACAAGTTGAAAGATTACGATAATGAAGAAATTGAGGGTAGCTTTTACCGCGATGAGATTGAGGTAGTCACTGAAAGTGAAACATATTTGGTAGAGAAAATCATTCGATGTAAAAAACGGCAAGGTGAAGAATGGTGTCTTGTTAAATGGACTGGTTATCCTTCAAGTATGAACTCTTGGATGCGTCGTGCCGACATCTTTCATCTAAGTGATCGACAGTGATTCATGCAAAGTTGTAACTAACAATGTTTAGGGTTTGAGCTATGAATCCAACTGCCTCATTTTATTCACGACCCTCCTACGTAAGTGGTGGAGGACAAATTTACATCGGTGCTCGCCGCCAACGTGGAGGTAGCATACTTGGTGCACTGAAATCTGTTGTAGCACCTCTCATATCCAATGTCGGTAGATCTTTAAAACGAAATGTTTTAAGTAATGCCGTTGGCTTTGCTGGTGATGTTGCTAGTGATCTTTCCAGAGGTAGAAGTTTTAAGAGCAGTTTGTTGAATCGTGGGAAGGAACGCGGTTTAAAAACATTGAAGCAGACCATTGCTGGTGTTACTCAAGGAAAGAAATCACCTAAACGAATGAGAAAAGGAAGGAGGAAACATCGCGGAGCTGGTAAGGTGCGATCTTCAGTCAAAAGGCATTCACGCAAACGTCGCAGAGGCTCTAATCATTCATCAGGCGCTAAACGACGACGCTGCTATAACTTCTAATCATGGAGTGTAAAACTTCCGGTTTTTGTTTGTTCGATCAACAAGCCATACAGACAGATATTCTTAGTTCAAGTATTGTAGATTATCATCCTCGAACAGCTGAGAATGCTGGCCCCATTGAATTTGTTATTCCTGGTGGTAGTGATGACTACATAGATTTGAGTTATGCGATGCTTGATTTGAGGTTTAGAATTCAGCAAGCAGATGGAACTGCTATTGACGATGCACATAAAGTTGGACTGAACAATTTACCATTGACTACATTACTTCGCGATGTTTCTCTAACGATTGGAGAGCAGCAGGTGGAAGGTGGTCAAAGCGATTATCCCTATAAATCATATTTCAATCATGTATCACAGTTTCATCCAGCAGCACAAAAAAAGTCATATGGAAGCCATGGGATGGTACAGAGATGAAGCAGGAAAATTTGATGTTGAAACAAACAGTGGCTTTGTAAAGCGATCTGCTATGATTAAAGATAGTAGAGTATGTCAGCTATATGGTCCGCTGAATTTAGACTTCTTTAGACAGTCAAAGTTTTTACTCTGTAATACCAGCATGCGACTCAAGCTGACATTGAATAAGCCTGAATTTGCGCTGAATGCATTTGCTAAAGTTGACAATTTTAGAATTCATGTGGAAGATATTGCACTTTACATTCGTCGAGTAGTACCGAATCCAAGTGTCATTAGAGGGCATGCTGAAGGTCTTAACCGCCAAAATGCCATTTACCCCGTTCAGCATACAAAGCTTCTCACCTTTACAATTCCGAAAGATCAAAAGAGTTTCATGAAAGATGGCCTCTTTCCATCGGAAGCACCGAAGCTCCTCATGGTGGCAATGGTTGAAAATGATGCATTTAATGGTAATATAAAGAAGAATCCTTTCAATTTTAAACACAATCAGTTAAGTGAAATTGCTTTACGTGTTAATGGTGTGAGTCATCCTGGTCCACCCTACAAACCAGATTTTGCTTCGGATCAATTTATGCGCAGTTATGTTGATTTTATGGATGTCTTTGGCTTTTACAATACGGATGATACCAACGGACTGACTATGAAAGAATTTAAGAGTGGATATACTATTTATGCATTTGATTTGACTGCTGACAGCGATATTAGTGCACCCTATCGTCAAGCGAACGTGCCTCATAATATTCGTTTGGATTTGACGTTCAAAAGAACACTACCTGAGACGATCAATGTATTAATTTATGCAGTCTTCGATTCAAATATTGAAATTACAAAGTATCGTGACGTGATTCTTCAGTATAATCGTTAATGAGTTGGTTGACTGCTGACGATATTAAGACTAAAGTGCAGCGTAATGCAGACGAAGCGACGTTGAAAGCTTTCGATAATGTCTATTCACTCGATACCTTACCACCTGCAGTAAATCACTATCCCATCTTTATTGTGCTAAACACTCATTCACAGAATTTAGGCGGTGAGCATTGGAAAGCGATCTTTATTGGAGAAGACCGACGTGGTGAACTATTTGACTCTCTTGCTCAACCTCCAAATATACCAACACAGCAGTGGTTGAGAAAACATACGCGTCAATATCAGCGAAATGAACGCATACTACAACATCCACTTTCATCAACGTGTGGTGCTTTTGTACTGTACTTCATCTTAAAACGTTTACATGTATCTCGATTTGCATCTGTTATTCAAAACTTTTCATGTAATCCATCCTCTAATGAAAAAATGATTTGTAAGTTCTATCATGATTTGAAATAAAAACATCATGTTGGAAAAATTGTTTTTTATTTTACAATCCGCTGGGTACGTACATACTCAATGAGATAGTCTAGGATCATATTTGCTTGTTCATGAGATTTTAGTCCAGTAATGATCACTTTACTATTATGAAAGATTGCCACATGCACAGGCAACCAACAACTAATGAGAGCTGCAGGAAAAAGTTCGGGTTCATAACACAAACTGTAACTGCTGGTACGAATCTTCAAAAATGATAGACTGTCACTCAATTGAGTAGAGATCACCATATTGTCCACAGTCAGATTCGACATCACACACCTCTCCCTCTTCCATATCCGACGTAGTAGTCTCTGTAGCTCTAAGCGCATTGACTGCGCCGATGAATGAGAAAGGGCGCCGAGAATCTGTACAGTCCCATTTGGGAAGAGTTGAAGATTCCGTGAATTGTTCATCTTCACCACTAACATTTGAGGACGGCCCGGGTAATACTTGCTGTTTGGAAGCTGTTGGCGTAATGTTGTGAGATCGATTTTGGTGTAGAGTCTGAAGCGACGGAGAATGTTGACGATGGTGTAGCGATGGCGCTTCATGATGAAAGAATGAGTAAATTGAGCGATGTACCTTCCTTTTATACTTTTCCCAACTACCTTGATGAAATGTGAAGTTAGTATGAAGTTGGGAATGATAGAGTTGAATTCGCCGATTGTTGACGCGCAGCCAGATGCGATTTCCAATACGTGAATGTCTTTTCATATAGAAGTATTTCAAGTCCTTCATGATATGATGTAGAGATTGAAAATGACGATAAGATAAAACAAACTCTCTTCTCACATTTCCAGTTGAATCTTTGAAATAGACGTTTCGATCATGATCCGTTTCAATACGTTGTAGGGAATCTAATTTCCAACTCATGGTGCGTGGTAATCATATCTGATTAAGATTTGCATAGTAGGGCGATGAACTCACGACGAATAAATGTCATGATGGAGCGATGTATGTATCTTCTATACTTCTCCCAATTGTATTTGCGAAATGAGAAACAGTTTGCGGAATGAGAATGGTAGATTTTGAATTTCATTTCTGTAATGTTGAAGCCAAACTTGATCACCCAAGGAGATGAATCTTAATGTTTCAAAATATTCCAAATCCCTCATGATATCATTGAGGTTGACAAATTGTCGCCATGTTAATGTAATTCCTCTTGATGTATGACCATGAGAATTTTTGAAATGTACGTTTCCATCACGATCAACTCTGATATATTGTAGAGAGTCCAAAATCCAAGTCTTCATGATGTTATGCAAAGTTGCAGATTAGCAATATAAAAATGTCGTTTTATCATATTTTGCTTAGCAATGCGGCTACAAAGAGATTTACTAGTAATCGAGCCGCACTCTTTTCTACTCCCATTGATCATGCACAACAGCTAAATGGGAATTGGGAAGTGGGTGTCACTCAACTTGTTTATAGCAACTGTGTCTATACTTTTGATCATGAGGTGATGACTATTAATATGAGACGTACAGCTGCTTACCAATGTGAAAAGGGCTGCCGAGTATACATTCCACAGTGGCCAAAGAAAGATCTCTTATCATGTAAAAAGTTTATATATGATTTCTTGAATAAAGCGTGTAAACATATTGCCCAATTTACTCCACACAATGATGATTATACTTATATACATCATGTAGTTGAGAAAGATTGGATTGTTGGTTTAAGTCCAAGTTTAAGAAATGATTTAGGTTACCTCGCTAGCGCCTTGACAACCTATGATAATTTTAACGTTAATTACCACATAAGTGCTCATAAACAGTTAATATATCGAGAGGAAGCTTATTATGTAGATCTTATTCCAAAAAATGAGAAGACGTTGGTGAAGAAGATTGTGATTAAGCCAAGAAAGACAAACATGACTCCTGAAACATTATTGAAGAAATTTAATTATCTCCTTCGAGTTGATGGTAAACAAGTGGCAACATTGACTTATATTAAATCATCTAATCATATTGCAATAAGTAAATTAAATGATGATGATCTAGTATTAGTTTGTTCAAAAGATTTTCATCAGTTCTTGCGACATCATTCTGCAGCTGTTCATGGAAAATTTAATATGCAACATTTACCATGTGAAAGGTCAAATCAATTTGATACAGAATGGACCGTATCTTTATACAGAAAGTGTGTAGAGCCTTTCGGTGGTATCTTACATGAAACAAGAGTGTTGATGCCTCGCATCATTACTTCAGTTAAATTGGTTGTAGATTATTTAAATGAAGTGATTAATGACCAACATATTTCATTTTCTGAAAAAGAAGGTACTTTGTCTCTCACTATAAGTGGAAAAGGTATTGAACTAATTATGGATAAAACTCTAATGGACATTTTGGGTTTTGACCAAAATATCTTTAAAAGTGGTACTGTAACCAAAGCTAGCGCAGACATGTCGCTATCGCGTCGTATTAACTATTTTCAGATATATTCCAATATTGGTGAAGATGTACGTGTGGGAGATGTTGAAGCTCCATTGCTAGCAATGATACCATACCAGCCAAAGAGCTGCAGTATTTTATCTGAGCATACTTTCAAGAAAGTGCATTATACAAAGCTGAAATCAAACTACATCCCACAAATTGATATTGCCATTTATGACGATGCTGGTGCGTTAATTCCTTTTCATAAAGATGCTGTGACAAGTATCACACTCCATTTCCGAATGAAGAGTTAATGCAAACGTATGCTAATATATTTTTCCAATGTGAATAATATGGAAAGTGAAAATAAGGACTCGTTTCTAATCTACTTGCCCAGTAATGCTTCTATGAATAAATTTCCCAAAAATAAACCATCAGACTATCGAGTAGAATTAAATCGGCCACTGCATTTAGAAGGTGAATGGGAGGTTGGCGTTTCTAGTATTTGCTATGATAGCAATATTCAGAATGTGAATGATTTGGAAGAAATGATATTGACTCCTCGCACCCATGATGGAATAACGATGAATAATGCATTCCAGTTCCCATACAATTTAACATCAGATGGAAAGTGGAACTATGAATGGATTCAGATAAAATCAGATTCTTATGAGCCATTTGGGAATGAGAAAATTATTAAGGCATTCAACAGTGGTAATACTTCCATCATGAAGAATAAAAATCAGAAAGCTTATGAGTTTACTATCTATCATTGGAGTGGGAGACAGTTCCTCCGCTTTCATTCTTTTACTAAAGGTCTTACGCTGAGGTTGGATAGTGAATTCTATCCGCATCTCGGTTTTGGTCATGGACTACATCTAACGTCAATTGCTACTGCAAATGTTAGAAAAGTTTATTCAAATCGAATCAACAAATTTCATTATAGATTTAAAATATTTGATGAAGATGTTGTAGAATGCGAAGAACGCATCATTTTGAAAAAGCGTGGTGTTCAACCTTTATCACTTATTGAGTTAGTAAAACGATGGAATGAGACTGTGGGTAAGAAGTATGGAGAGAAAATTATGGCGGACAAAAATAAGTTGGTTATTCAGAAATATAATGACAAACTTACAGTTTATTTCTCTCCAACCTTGCGTCATTTTGTAAGACATTATACACCTATTATTGGAAGCGGTGTGGTGTATGCTTCTCATGAATATCACACTAAAGCTGATTCAGTTAATGATGAATGGTGGGTGGACATCTATGGCGATCGCATCAAGAAAATTTACCAGTCTTATGAAGAATCTAAAGTTGCTATCAATATAATGCCGCGTCTATATCATACAGTTGAAAGCTTCATTCATGTAGTAAATCCTTATATACAACAGAAGTTGAAGCATGTGATGAAAAGTAAATATGATGTAAAGACACACCACATTTCGTTTTCAATTGAAAATCAACGCGTTGTTCTGAAACTGGGTGATGACATTCAATGTCAATTGAGTAAAAATTTGAAAAAACTCTTTGGTTTTTCAATGCTACAAACTGTGTTTGCTGCTGCGCATACGATTGGTATAGAAACACCAATGACACTTGATAAACATGAACAGCACCTTTACATTCAAAGTGATTTGATTCTACCTATTTCTGTTGGCGAGAAAAAAGAATACATTTTACGTGATTTCATTCATGATAAAGACGCTTCATATGGAATAGTCGAGAAGATGTTTGAATCTATTTTCTATCATCCCGTCGTCAAACAAACTATACCCTCTATTGCTATCAAAATTACCAATGGTTTACAAGAGTGTATCCATGTGAAAGATACTAAATCCCTCGTAACTTTAGTGTTTCGGAAAACAAAGTGAAGTCATTGTGATATGTTTATTGAAATAAAAATATGTATATGAAAAAGTCTTTTCACAGATATAGGGGGAATGGGCTGACTGTAGGCATATATTCACAAGGAAGAAACGATCTCATGCGATACATAAAACAACCATGTATATCTACAAAAAGCAACATCAAAATACTGAGTTAAAGTTGATTATGTCAATACATCTCCTGAATGTGGTAGCGTGAGTTTTATTCTTTTGGGTGGAGGTATGTTTGTGTCAGGATGTCCATGTGGAAGAGATGTGTTATGCCCTATCCAACACCTCTTATCCTCCCATGCTGAAAGTGCTCGTTTCTTGAACGTGTACGTTTTCACAGTATGAACTTGAGATTTTAAGATTGTCATATTGACAAACGTTATAGTTTTATTTTTATAGGCCTTCTTATAGGACCGATGTTTCATTTTATGAACAATGGATTTTGATATACCTTTAGCACGCTTAATACTATCTGCACATTCTTTTAGTTTCATGGAATACATTTTAGGACGGAGGAGAATCATTTCATCTATTTCCTTTCCTGCTGTTTCATCCTTAAAACAACCAAGTTTGGCTTTATTCTGTATGGAATAGAGTGGATGAGTGGGATTGTAGTTAGATGTATCGAAATATTTTTCTAATGACTTACCTACTTCATTAAAATTTAAATCTTTTTGAGTGGTAATTCCTAAAAAGAAACTATCTGTATCACCACCCAGCAAGCGAACCTCTTTTACGAGAGGGCATGGTTTTAATATTTTGTAGAAGAGTTGATACATTTCAAGCTTGGAATAATCTAAAACGGCTTGCCCAATATAGATGGGTTTGCACAACTCAACTTCTGATTTAATCATTTTAACACCTACAAGATCCTCATCGATGATGTCTCTATCAATGAAAAGAGGTGATGAGGTCAATTTGTGATATTTTTGTTCATCAACGACTAGTTTGTAATTCATACGTTTTCTAACATCCTCCATGGTCTTTCCGAATAGACTATTATTCTTATATTTATAAAAATCCTTTTCAAAATTATTTTGGGCGAGTGCACGTTTTTGACTGTTACTATCTATGTAGGGTTTGAGGAAGGCTTTCTGTCTAAATTTGATAATGCGGTGAACTGACTTTAGAAGCATGCCCATTTCTAAATAGAATTTTAATATGCAGAAGTGTACGAGATAATTTTTCTTATCATATTGGGTGAGTAAAAGTTTGCGGCATGGTTTGTACCTTGGCTGTCCACACTCTGTTAAGTTATTATGAAATTGTGACATGAATGGTGAAAACATATCTTCAGTCACTTCGCCAGATTCAGGTGCGAGTGGGAAATCAGCAGTTTTATTTTTAATACTATTTGGATAAATCAAATCCACTTCAAAATAATATCCCCAATCACCTTCATCTGGAATATTCAGTATGTTTGAAGGGTTGGAGTAATACTCAAGCTCATTTTGATTTAACCAACTAAACTCGGAATGAGTAGTGGTTTAGACAGTGAACTGCCATATAAATTATTTTGGTCATAGTACTTTAGGTGGATATGATCATCACCTACTGTTTTCAGATTTTATATGATGTTTATTTACAAATGTGAGACCACCGCGTATTCCGCGCTCAAATATATTATACATCTCCGGGTCTTGTAAGAGATGAATGGTCTCACCAGTCATTTTAAAGGCTGATTTAAAGGACATGGCTGGTAACTGACAAAGTGGATAGGATCTAATTTGTCTTCTTCTAATGCCACTCGTCGAAACTCCTGAAAGACATCAGCCAGCAAAATGACATCTAATTCTAAGTAAGCGATCATATAATCGCCAAACGTTTTACAATTAAATTTTAACCATGCCTCTTGAGCATGTTCATAGTCCTCTACTGGACAATCTTCACCCGTCAAATCGTTTTTGAATTTGTCAATGGAAGGAAGGGTTGTTTCATTTAGTTTAGACATTGAGCTAAAATACGCATAAGGAAAGACTCCTTTGCGAGTGATTATTTCATCCGTTAAGTTTGGATAGTGTTTCTTCAAAGTTTGACTAAGGGGAAGAAACTTGAGATTACGAACGAGAGAAGCTAGTGACGCTGACATGAATTGAAATGAATCTAAAAATTTTATTTCGAAGAAGACTGTCTTATTTTCTTTAGTTTTATCTACTGGTACTTTTGCTGTCATTGCCATGAATTTTCTCTCGTTTGTGCTATTACATTAAACTGCCACGATTTCATCTGGCTCAACCCTCCTTTTATGAGCATATGACTGTCATAGCCCTTAAAGTTATGAAAAATGACGGGTAGTACACGACGTCTCAACCTAAGTGAAAAGTTACATTTGGAGCAGAGTGCGTTTCTAAATTTACCAGTGATGTGATCATGATCACGCACTTTCTTAATTTTATCGTCATCAAACGTTTTATGACATTTAGGACAGGATGTGCAACTTTCAAATTTTTGTTTGTCTTCATCTGACATATGTAGTGACTTACGCTGCAATTGGGAATCATATGATTGTTGAAATTTTGCAGCTTTATCGAGAAATTCTAGAAATTTTGAAATGCAATCTTCACCTTGCCAAGTATGCATTTTGTTTTGTCTATTCCTAAAGTGGTCATGCCATACTTCATAGCAGGATATGGCTGCTGGCTTGTGGATGATATCATCAATGTAGCATTCTATGTCTGCGTAAATGACACGCAGGGGACTTAATTCGTCACCATTATCCCTATGTGAAAATATTTTATCTTTGGGCATGCGTTCCATTTGTAATTTACCTCGCTTGCACCATTCATAGTGAGTTTCAAATTTATCTTTACTCCAAAATGAGCGGATGCAGCGGTCGCATACAAAATGTTCACCTCTTTTAGAGTGCCCCAAGTGAGTGTACAAGCGAGAGATTTTGGGAATACCACAGTAGTGCCATTCCTCGCTATCATCTTGTTTTACTAATAAGAGGTTGACTACACGTTCATAACAAGTTGAACGTGAATTATAGCGGGCACCCTTCAACCCCTTCTCACACATGAACGACAATTTTAATCTTATTATGTTTTTCGAACGTTTCTACATCTTTGATTTTCATGTTGTTACTATCACAACCTTCAAAGTCTAGTTCATCCTCCCACTGTCTATAGCTATAGGTGCGATCTCGATGCGCGTTGATATCATTATAGTGAAGGATGGATAGGACTGCATATTTGAAACACTGTGATTTACAATCAACATTGATGACAGCTTTCTTATTATACAACGTTTTTGGAAGTTTAAATGTGCCTCGAGCTGCATGACTTTCTAATAGGGAAATTTTGAATATGGCTGAGTCCACACCATCAAAAATGAGAGCGCTGTCGCGTTGATTGAATTTATCTACATTTGATTTTAAACATTGAATGTGAAAATTTAGCCAA
This sequence comes from Prostheceraeus crozeri, assembly GCA_907163375.1. Taxonomy (NCBI): domain Eukaryota; kingdom Metazoa; phylum Platyhelminthes; order Polycladida; family Euryleptidae; genus Prostheceraeus; species Prostheceraeus crozeri. The sequence goes on from CAJQUW010013998.1 coordinate 40,839, forward strand.
GACTCGCAGTCTACAACTTCGGTTGCGGAAGAGGAAGGAATATGAAACTGTATTCTCTCCGTCACTTGACCCGTTTGAAAATCTATTTTAATATATTTTAGTTTAAGGTAGATGAGCGCCTTCATTCTAAAATTGTCTAAATTATTGAAGAGCGCTTCGATAATGTTAGAATTTTGAAGGAGCCACTCAGGAAAATCTACAATTTGAGTATTGGACTCCATGCAGTAGTCGCGTACTAAATTATTATGTGAAACATTAATGAGGGAGATGGTAGAGGTACCGTTGGTGTAGTGATCATTTGCATGCGTGTGTTGAAGTCTGTGCGAAGATCGCTGAAAGTGACTATCAAAAGAAAGAGGCACAAATCGCAAGGAAAGGAGATGTCATCGTCAGAATCAACTTCACCTCCGGAGATTGACGCCGCTTTGCGTTGACACACACGTTGTTTGATGTGTCGAAGGAGACTGTGCTTCCTTGTAAACATATGTCCGCAGTCGGCACATTCCCACTCGTTGCCTTGCCGCGAGAGTCCTGAGCTGGAACTCACATCACCTGAAAGAGAAATCATTCTTTCATCTCTGTTCAAGCCTCAGTGTAGTGTTACAACCTACCTTGACTCAATAACTCTAAACTTTCCTCGAGAAGAGAGGGCGTTGGTGATGAAGTTGATGTCTGAAATTGAGGAAGATGCTATTAGTCACACGTTTGAGGGAGATGAGAGGAAATTTTCAACTTACCATTTCAACGAAATCAAGTTTAAGGTTGATACTTCTACAAGATAGAGACTTCACTCAAATAATAGTCAAAGAGAGAGATCGTGCGTTCGTCACTTGTATGATTCACAGATTAAATGAAATGACCTGAATGTCACTTTGCTTATATACTTTCATCCTCTTCATTCATTGGATGTTCATTCTGATTGGCTGCTTGTGTATACTTAAGAATTAGAAAAATGTTAAAGTTATCATTATTCAAAGTCAGCATTTCAAAGACAACATGACAAGTCCTCCAACAACACCAAATACCGCATTGGAGTTCTCCTCTCCATATACATCAGCAAAGGTGCTCGTTACAGCAAATGCACCAAGAAAGGCGAAGGTGGAGAAGACATACAATCTCGACAATATACGAAAGTTATCATTATCGGAGGAGGATGAAGAGGAGTTGCCCGACCTAACAGGCATACGGTGGAAATATTTACAATATGATGCCGAAGGGGTGATGGAGATGACCAGCAAGTCGCACTTGCATCAAATATGGGAGTGGTACACCCCTAACTCCCAACCGCGAACCGTGGCGGAGTGGGCGTACATTGAGAAAGTGAGGGACGCTGCAGAAGAACGTTTAAAGCAGCTCAACTGTTTTTGTAATCTATGTGAAGCCAGACTCTGGGACGATATTGACGATGAAGACCTTTTGAAATACATGCCATAATAAATGTTTATTTCGTATTATCTTTGCTTTCATACTGACTTACTTGAATGGGGTTTTAGTGAATAATTTAACCATGTATACTTTTTCATTTGGAAATAGTAGCACGCTTAGTCTAACTTGTAAATCTAAAAACATTTCATATGGACGATGATGGTAGATAAAATAGTGTCAAATAAATTAAGATAGCTTACACTTCTGATACAGGGATAGCAATCGACTGCGATCCATGTGTAAAGAGCTTGTTAGACTACGGATGGGCTTAAGTGGATGATTTAACCATGTATACTTTTTCATTTGGAAATAGTAGCACGCTTAGTTTAACTTGTAAATCTTATAACATTTCATATGGACGATGATGGTAGATGAAATAGTGTCAAATAAATTAAGATAGCTTACACTTCTGATACAGGGATAGCAATCGACTGCGATCCATGTGTAAAGAGCTTGTTAGACTACGGATGGGCTTAAGTGGATGATTTAACCATGTATACTTTTTCATTTGGAAATAGTAGCACGCTTAGTCTAACTTGTAAATCTAAAAACATTTCATATGGACGATGATGGTAGATAAAATAGTGTCAAATAAATTAAGATAGCTTACACTTCTGATACAGGGATAGCAATCGACTGCGATCCATATGTAAAGAGCTTGTTAGACTACGGAAGAGAGAAGTGTGTTATGTTGCGTGTGGCGCGTGAGTGTCCTCCCATTTCATTCCATTCATCAATTCGTCTCATTGATAGAGACAGGTAGAACTCATGGTTCTCATAACGTATGCAATGGAAAGTTTTAGGCAACCTTCGACAGTTGGCTAAATGTCGCCCTGCGCGAATGCATACTACGTTGAGACAGAGGCAATCACTTGCAAACATGACGCAGAGAGGTTTAACAAGATTGACCATTGCCGAATGTCCCTTGCGGTATACATAGCTACGGGTTTCACCGCCGCCCTTTACAGGAACGCCCGTCGAAAGGAAGTATTACACCGAACTGCATTTGCAACGTTCAAGTTGACTGATAGCAGATTCAACTTAATGATAGTATTCGCCAGTCCGAAGACTGCCCAGGGCAAACCGCGAGGAGGTTCTATCATGTCTTGCCCCATGGTGGCCCTTAAGAGAGCCGATGGTTCGTTCTCGGTGACAAATAAATTGACTATAGGCTTGAAAAGACAATAGTTATGACAGTTAGGTAGTCATAAACCCAGTGCCGCCTAAGCCGTGCTGGAGCATCTGGCACCTTACGGATGCGGGTGGTATTTGGAGACCACACCTCATCCGTCCCAAATGATCCTCTTGATCTTCCCCTTCTTCTCATCCTCATCCCACTCGTCGAGGATGACGAACTCGGGAATGGCGTTCTCTTCATCAGTGAAGACGGGAATATTGTCGGCAGATGTCGCTTCCATCGTGACTTCAAATTGAATGAGAAGCGCTACAATCTTCTGGCTTATATAGGGTTTTCAACAATGAATTGCTCAACAGCGAATCAAAATGCTTCAGGGATAGCAATCGACTGCATAATGTTCAAGTTGACTGATAGCAGATTCAACTTAATGATAGTATTCGCCAGTCCGAAGACTGCCCAGGGCAAACCGCGAGGAGGTTCTATCATGTCTTGCCCCATGGTGGCCCTTAAGAGAGCCGATGGTTCGTTCTCGGGAGTAACGTCATCTTACACCCTACCAATTCTGCTGAGAGAGTCAAAGACTCTCTCTTTGGTAGCACTGTCGACTTCCACACTAACTGGCATGTGAGTATAGAGTGGAATGTAGCGCCATTCCGTTGGATTGGCAGCAGTTGCTGTCATCGGATTGCCAAATCCGAGCAAGATTGTTGTGGACTCTGTCTTGCTCCTCTAGCCTGACAAACTCCTCAAATAAATTTCGCGCCCTTAACTGCGGTCCGCGAGGAGAGCTGACTTGACTGTTCGGCGTCTGCATGATTGAAATGAAAAGAAATGAGAGGCAGTGGTTTATATACCCCTCTAACGCGACGCAACGTTCAAGTTGACTGATAGCAGATTCAACTTAATGATAGTATTCGCCAGTCCGAAGACTGCCCAGGGCAAACCGCGTGGAGGTTCTATCATGTCTTGTCCCTAGGTGGCCCTTAAGAGAGCCGATGGTTCGTTCTCGGGAGTAAATTGATGGGGTGGTGAAGGCGGGCAAAGATCTGCAATGAAAATGATATGTATTAGAATAGGATATACTATATTATTTACTTTTTAAATTTCAAAGTTAGTCATCCTTAGGTATCTCGCGCGTTTCCGAATCGAAAATTTATGGAGATGGCCGCGCATTCGTAAGCTTGCATGGAGACACTTCTTGCTCGGATGACCGTTGTAGCAAATAATTGATTCGTCCAGATTTTTATTGACCAATACTTCGCCGGCCAAATGATTGTCCCGAATAGGGATGTGAAATTCAAACAAACGATCCTCATTCACACGTTCCCACTCATCCCTCATGCGCTCCAACTTCTCACACGCCTGCCTCTCATCACCCCGCCGAGACACAGTCCTCTCCAACTCAACATTCCTCGCTCTCAACACACTCATCTCCTTCATCATCTCCTCAAACTTCGCTTCTGCATCTCTCATTCTTCTCTCCGCAGCACTCGCCCTCTGGATCTCACACGCATCATTCTTCTCTTCCACTCTCGCGTCTTATTCTTCAAATCAGTCACACTCTAAGACCCTCATTCTAATGCTTTTTCATCCGCCACTCCTCCTCGACTTCAAATCCTTCATTTCTTTTTTCAACTCATCCATACTCCTTCAACAACCTTCATCCTTCACTTTCTTCAAACACTCAAACTTATTCACCTAACAATCTCAACGCGCATCTTGCTGCGAAACTGCTTCTTCCCTCTTCATCCTTCAACCACCTCTCCGACTGCACACGAATCCCCACCACTCTTCACTTCTTGGGAAGATGAGCTCTTCGGTTGGTCGGTGATGACAGATTGTTTGCGACACCTCCGATGACGAAGAGATCAACTTCCTCACACGCTTCCTCACCACGCTCCCTATCTAAATCCACATCAATCCTCATCAGCACTTCTCAAGCACTCTCTTCC
>CAJQUW010014000.1:0-83651 GCA_907163375.1 Prostheceraeus crozeri
AAAAATGTTTTGGTGACGGTCCCAGGTCGAAATTCCACACTTTGGAAAATTTTCAAATTTTTACCCATACAAAGCCACTCTGACACTTAGGATTTTTTCAGGTGAGCGAGCTCCGACCTAAAATCTTGTAACCGCTCTAACTTTTGAACGAAGACAGATAGGAACAAGCCGATTGTTTCACTGAATTTGTCTCACTCTTAGCTTTCAAACGAGCTATCGCACGACAAAATCCGTCCACTGGAAGCCAAAATCGAAGCAAGCTGTCCAGAGGGGGGGGGGACGTCAGCCGAAAATTTTTTCTCTCCGATTTCGCTGGAAACATCCTTCCTAACCCAAAATTTCACGTAGATTCCGAATCTGGCCTCCGTTTTCTCATCCGATGCTTCGTTTGGGCGCTACACACCAAAACGTCCCAAATTCTAACTCTGTCGTTTTTTCGAAAAATGTTGAAAATTTTTTCTCGCCGATTGACTTGAAACTCACTATACAGATAAAGAATTTCACGCTGATTCCAAATCTGAAATCCGTTTTCCAATCCGATGCTTCGTTTTGAAGCTAGAGCCCAAAACGTCCCAAATTCTAACTCTGTCGTTTTTCACCAATGTCCCAAAATCTTAAATGGCGTCTCACATCTAAACGAAGACAGATATGAACAAGCCGATTCTTTCACTGAATTTGTCTCACTCTTAGCTTTCAAACGAGCTATCGCACGACAATATCCGTCCACTGGAAGCCAAAATCGAAGCAAGCTGTCCAGAGGGGGGGGGACGTCAGTGAAATTTCAAAATTTGATGAAAAATGTTTTGGTGACGGTCCCAGGTCGAAATTCCACACTTTGGAAAATTTTCAAAATTTTACCCATACAAAGTCACTCTGACACTTAGGATTATTTCAGGTGAGCGAGCTCCGACCTAAAATCTTGTAACCGCTCTAACTTTTGAACGAAGACAGATAGGAACAAGCCGATTCTTTCACTGAATTTGTCTCACTCTTAGCTTTCAAACGAGCATTATTCGCCGGCAAAATCCGTACCACATGTGGAAGCCCAAAATCGTAAGCAAAGTGTCCCAGAGGGGGGGGGGACGTCAGCCGAAAATGTGTTCTCTCGCCCCTCCGATTTCGCTTGGAAAACATTTCCTACCCTCATGGCTGGAATGCTCACGCTTCGCCGGAGATCCGAATCTAGCCCTCCGTTTTTCTCATGTTCATCATCGACCGAAATTGCTTCGTTTGGGCGCTACACACCAAAAACACCAGCACCGCCTTCCAATTCCTAACTCTGTCCCCCGTTTTATTTTTTTCCGAGAATGTTGAATATTGTTTTCTCTCTCCGTTGACCCATTTGTCGAAGAACTCTACTATAATCAGATAAAGAATTTCACGCTGATTCCAAATCTGAAATCCCGTTTCCTCCCCAAATCCGATGCTTTCGTTTTTGAAGCTTAGACAGCCCAAAACGTCCCAAATTCATAACTCGGTCCGTTTTTTTTTTTGTTTCTCACCACAATAGTCCCAAAATCACTTAAAATGGCGCGTCTCACATCCTAACAAAGACAGATAGGAACAAGCCCGATTCTTTCCAGTGAATTGGTCTCAAGTCTGTACGCTTTCAACGAGGCTAATTCGCTCGGACCAAAATTCCGTCCCATGGAAGCCAAAAAATGCGAAGAATGCTGCTCCTGAGGGGGGGCGACGTCAGTGAAATTTCAAAATTTGATGAAAAATGTTTTGGTGACGGTCCCAGGTCGAAATTCCACACTTTGGAAAATTTTCAAAATTTTACCAATACAAAGCCACTCTGACACTTAGGATTTTTTCAGGTGAGCGAGCTCCGACCTAAAATCTTGTAACCGCTCTAACTTTTGAACGAAGACAGATAGGAACAAGCCGATTCTTTCACTGAATTTGTCTCACTCTTAGCTTTCAAACGAGCTATGGCACGACAAAATCCGTCCACTGGAAGCCAAAATCGAAGCAAGCTGTCCAGAAAGGGGGGGGACGTCAGCAAAATTTCAAAATTTGATGAAAAATGTTTTGGTGACGGTCCCAGGTCGAAATTCCACACTTTGGAAAATTTTCAAAATTTTACCCATACAAAGCCACTCTGACACTTAGGATTTTTTCAGGTGAGCGAGCTCCGACCTAAAATCTTGTAACCGCTCTAACTTTTGAAAGAAGACAGATAGGAACAAGCCGATTCTTTCACTGAATTTGTCTCACTCTTAGCTTTCAAACGAGCTATTGCACGACAAAATCCGTCCACTGGAAGCCAAAATCGAAGCAAGCTGTCCAGAGGGGGGGGACGTCAGCGAAATTTTTTTCTCCTCCGATTGATTTCGCTGGAAACATCCACTTCATAGCGATGCAGAATTTCACGCTGAATATCCGAATCTTGAACCTCGCGTTTTCCTCATTCCGATGCTTCGTTTGCGACGCTACACACCAAAACGTCCCAAACGCTCAACTCTGTCGTTTTTCGAAAAAATGTTGAAAATTTTTTCTCAAACCGATTGCCTTGAAACTCACCATACCGATAAAGAAATTTCACGCTGAATACGAATCCCGACCTCCGTTTTCTCATCCGACCACTCTTCCACTCAGAAACAAAAAAACCCATTTTACAACCCAACATTCAGCAGATTGCACGAAAAACATCACACACTATAGCCTCAAGACTAATCCTGGCGGTCGCCCAAGTCCACCACGACCGACACTCTATCGTTCCAGAGGGGGGGGCGTCAGCGAACAGTTTGTGAACCCACCTGGTCGGTACACCACGACAGACTACAACCTCTGTCGTTCCAGAGGGGGGGGGACTCAGACCCGAAGCACCACGGCGGCCGACCACGACACTCTGCCGTTCCAGAGGGGGGGGGCGCCGGTCGAGTGTTCGCCGTTTTCTTACTACTTGCAGCCCGCCGTACATGTTCATTATCTTGCGAGTCTTGCGGTTCAGTTCATCAAGCTCCTGGACTATCCATTTTACCACTCCTCCTGTGTAGCTGATGACAGGCACTGCGAAAGTATTTATTGCCTCGATCTTGTGCATTGCGTATAGCTTTGACTTCATTACACTCCTCAGCCCTTTTCCTTGCACTCGGCGATTGCTTTTTGCCTTTGCTGTGTCATCCAGAGTTGGTGGTGTGCGGTGTTGCGGGATTCCAAGGTACTTGTATCCGTCTCCTTCTTCATTCACGTCTTGAATATTGCCTCATCTGTCTGTAAGTCCATTCTGTGTGAATTGTCTGGCCTCTACGGGTGATGAGACGTGCGCATTTACTGATTTCCAAATCGCATGCTGATGTTCATCGCTGAAGATCATGACAGCATTGATTAAGGCGTTTATGTCAAATTTCTGTCCTTCCGTACAACTTTTACATCATCCATGTAAAGGAGGTGGTTTCACTCGTTGTCCTTGATGTTAATTTGTAGGCTTGCTGCAATTCTGTCCTAGAGACTCATCGCCTGAGTGGGTTCATCGCCAGACAAAAGAGCAGCGGGGACAGTGAATCCCCTTGGAAGGACATTTTACAAATTCAAAAGAAATTCATAATGTAAATGATATACAACCCATATTTGAATCGATTTAAACATTAAATAGGAAATTGTATAATTGAACCCAGTTACGTTGAATCTGGGTTGGAGGATTTGTTTAAAAATACTATCTAAGAAAATAGTAATTGATAAATATGGAAAATAAATACTGGTGGTGTGGTAGTTGTGTTTCCTTTTGCCTTTCAGTTCACCACAAATATAAACATAAAAAATGAAGATGATTATAGTTTTTCTGTGGATATAATAGGCACATTTTACATTCCTGCAGAATGATCATAAAGAAAGACTAAGTACATTACAATAAAGAATGAATACAATTAATGGTGAATTTGATGCTTTCTGATTGCTTACATGAATTTTCCATTATAATGATTATAATAGGTTAAAAAAGTTTCTATATAAACATAAAAAAAGAAATAAAAATTTAAATAGAAAGTAAATGTTTTTGAATTAAATGTGAATTTTGTTTCTAATTGGTTAAAATTACTCCACTTTAACTCAGATTCAAAAAAATTTTTATTTGAATAATAAAAATTTATGGTCAATCAGAAATAGTATATAATCCGATAGAGGATAATTACATGCAATTTCATAATATTTTTTACCAAGGAAATATAATAAGTACTAGAAAAATTTCAAATTGTTTAAAAACACGCTATCCACCATAATGATTAATCATAATAATTATAAAGGACGTAAATTATAAGTATGAAGTTATGAATTCCGATTATTTATCTTTATCTTTAGAATATCCAACAAAAAATTACAAAATTTTAAATGAAAGTTTACAAAAATGTTAAAACAGATTATCAACAGCAAACAAAAATATTTAGTCAACAAGAAATATGGCCATCAAATATCAAAATACGAGTAAGATAGAAACGATTCCAAGAATTACATAAAGACAATAAAGACAATAAAGAATTAAATAATGAAGAAAATAAAGAATTAAATGGAATGTTTAAATTAAATGTCAACAACAATATATAGAAACAATATAATAATGACCATAACAACAGCTGAAAATATTCCAATCCAAAATTTCATCAACAGTCTGAAAAAGATATTACAAAGACAAATTGAATGAAAAACACATGAAATATATAAAAGATAAATTTGAAAAATTAAAACAAACAAAGCAACCAGCACAAGCGAATATTTTATATTATCAGGGTCATTTTATATTGTGTAAAGATGTTTCTATATTTACAAAAACTTCAGATAATAAAAATTTTCCTTGTCTTCAATGTATGACAAGTTTTAGAACTTTAGAAGAAATGAATAGACATTTGGAGAATTGTCAACAAAACGAAGCAGTTGAAAATACTTTTCCTAAAGATGATTATTAGAATACAATAAATGGTATTCAAAAATAAAGTACCCTTTTACTATTTATTGTGATTTTGAAGCATATAATGTTAATATGACACAAAATCACGGGCATCGGAGATGTCTTCCAGGCTTCGCCGATTCTGAGAATGATAAATATGAAAAAAGTGCAGCTGAACAAAGTAAAGAAAAATACTCATTTGAACAAAAACCATTATGTTGGGGAATGTACATTCATTCAAATTATCCTGAATTATTTAAATCAGAATATTATCAATACTATCGAGAAGATAGTTCAGAAATGTTTACAAAGAAAGTAGAAGAATTACAAGGACGTTTTTCAACAATTGCTTTGAAACAAATATACCAATGATGCCATTAACGGATGAAGAAAAAAATTAATTTTGTTAATGAAAGACAAATTGTTATTACTGTGGAAAAGAATTTACAAAAAATTATAAAATGGCAGAGGTAGATATCTTGATAAGGTAAAAGATCATGATCATCTAAATGGATTATATAGAGGTGCAGCACATAATTCTTGTAATCTTAATGCTAATAAATTTAAATAGAACTTTGTTCCTTTATATGTCTACAATGGTTCTAAATATGATTTCCATCTAGTAATGAAAGATTTATTTTCATCTGAAAAATTACAACAACAACAAATAAATGTACTATGTAAAACAGAAGAAGAATATTTTTCAATGCAATTAGGTTGTATTAGAATTTTAGATGCATTTAGATTTTTTACTCCTAATTCATTAGATGTTATGGGAAAAACTTTGAAACCTGAACAATGTAAAATATTAAATAAATATAATTTAAAACCTTTAAAAGGCATATTTCCGTATGAATATATAACTGGAGATTTTAATTCTGTGAATAAAATTATGGAAGAAAAACAACTTCCTCCAATAAATAAATTTACATCAACATTAAAACAATCACAATTATCTGAAGAAAGACTATGGCAGAAGCTGAAAAAAAATTGGAGAGAGTTAAATTGTTAAGAACAATGTGATGATTATACAATGAAAATATCTTCAATTAGATGTATTAATCCTTGGCTGATTCTTTTTTCCCTTTTTTGAAAACTTTCGTGATATGTGTTTAGAATATTACGGAATAGATCCATGTTATTGTTATTCTACACCAGGTTTTAACCATGGTTAGACAGGATTAAAACATTCACTGGTGTTCAAGCCGATGGTCTATTAGGACTAATAGTCCGTTAAACTTAAACATTATAAAGAAATATACATAATGATAAATTATTATTTTTTGAATCTGGGATTAGAGGTAGTGTTTCATCAGTTTTAGGTAATAGATATGTTAAATGTTATAATAAGAAAGTAAATCCACAAGAATATGGAATAATGAAACCTTTATCTCCAGAAGAAAAAGAAAAAATATTAGAAATTTTTCGAACGAAACGAGAAGGAGTAAATCGTGAAAATGCAATTGATGAATTCATGAGAGAAAACTATTTGTTATATTATGATTTTAATAGCTTATATTCTTCTTGCATGATACAAGAATTACCAACAGGTGAGATGGAATGGTGTAATATTCTTGATTATCAAAAAACATATGATGGAAATTATAATCATGGTTATATATATGAAGTATATATTTTATATCCTGATGAAATAAAAGATAAAACAAAATATTGTCCTTTCTGTCCCGAAAACAAAATTCCCAATATAGAAGATTTTTCAGATTATCAAAAATCTATAATTCCTAAGAAACACAGACCAACAAAAAAACTTATGTTAACACAAAGTAATAAAGGAAAGTATGTGTTCTATTGTAGATTTGTATATGGCCAACTCGTAAGACAAAACGACCACTTGTGAGCGCAGTCAGGCGCAGTGTGTTTTTTATTTAAACTCACACCGTATATATTGCATGAATAGAGAGATACATTCCTATTCTCAATTATGACATTTTATAGCTACTTATTATGTATTGAGTAGCTGCTTACTATAGAATCTTACTATATAGCACAGCTAATTATTCATCATCTCCCTTTCTCAACGATTGTTCATGAATGAATCGTCTGGGGAGTCTGGCCACTATTTTCGTCTCAGCTTCGATCTGTAGTTTTTTCCGATGTCTGGGCTGCTGCTGCGGGCTGATGATGGTGAGCACTTGGATTAGAGGGTGAATGTGTATGTCTACTATGGTCCAAGTTCACGTTTGCAAATCGGCGAAGGTACCGGCGGTTTCTTCTTAATACTCTTCCACTTTTCATTTTGATAAGGTAATCGCGATGTCTCATCCTCTCCACGATGATTCCTTCTCTGTCCCATTTTTTTGAGAGCGACATCTTGGATGACTACTGACTCACCAAATTGAAGGTGTAGACAATGACTGGGCCCGAATTTGTTGTAGGCTTTTTCTAGTTTTCCTTGTGAACCGAGTTTTGCATGTTTTCTCCATTTCTTCCGTTGTCGTTCTGCCATTCCGGGTGCAGAAATTCCTTCTATGGGGGGTGCGGGTAAATCGTATCACGCACCTGAGATGTCCATAACACCATAATCGCGTGGACACGGGTTATCGTAAAGAGGCGTATTCTTGTTACAAGAGGGATTGCCTCAGCTAACCTGTCCATATCCACTCCTCCTTCAAGAAACGAGTAGCTCCTCGCAGCATCGTTCTTCACGGTCTTGGATCGCTGCTATCGGCTCTTCCATTACTCTGTGGATATGCCGGTGATGACGTCTTGTGTCGTTACACCCCCATCGCTGAAGAAAGTGTTGAGAAGGAGGATGCCGCGAATTGTGGACCACCATTCCTGACCAGAAGACTTGAGGAACTGCTGTTTGGGGCAGATTAGGCTCCGCAATTCGTTGATTGAGCTTTGCTGGTAGGGGCGGTTGGCTACCAATTCTACAGACTGTGGGCCATCCGAATAATTGTCTACCACGACCAACCAACTTTTTTCACCACCATAGTCAGCGAAATCGGCGCTGATTTCCTCGAAGGCTCCTGCTTGGCAATGGTCGCGTTATGCAAAGGTTCCTTAGCAAACTTTGCTAAATGCTCCTGGCACGTTTCTACAGGATTTAGAAGGGGCATTTTCAAATGTCTTTGTCTAATACCCGGCCGATCCAAACCCTTATCATTGATTGATACGGTCTGACCAGTATGACCATCCTGGCTCTTTCTTTAACTTTGTCGTACCCATAAGGTGTCCGTTTATCAAGCGATTAAGCATTTCTCGTCGCATTGACTGTTGGTATCACGGTCCTTCGTCCGCACACAATGAAGTCATCATCGATCGCCAAAGTTTCTTTCATGCACCAATACGGTCGCAGGTCGATAGGAACGTGTGATTTGACGCTTGGAAATCCTTTGAGTATCAGGGCTTTCAAATCGCTATACTCTATCGCTTTCTGCAGCCCTTTTCACCTCCAGCATCCTAGCGTCGAGTGGTGGAGGCTTCAATCGCTTGTAGAGATGCAGCTTTGTGCGCGTCCTCGACGTCCTCATCCGGCGCTGGCTTCTTGGTATGTGAGAGAGGTGCACGGGAGAGTGCATCAGCGTCGGTATTTTTGCTTACCGCTGATCCAAATGGCAGTGAAGTTGTACCTGTTGAGCTTGATTTTCATTCTTTGAAGTCGCGGGTTCTCTACCTGGTCCAACGTGTAGCTGTTGAGTATGGGAATCAGAGGCTTATGATCAGTGAACAACATCGACGTGATGAGGCCTTCCAAGAATGCACGGAATTTGTGGAATCCCCAACAGATAGCAACGCATCTCTAATTCGATCATGTGCGTACCTTGTTTCAGTATCAGTAAGCGTACGTGATCCCGCTTGAACGATTCTCCACGACTCATCATCTTGACGTTGTCGGAGGATGAATCCCAGACCATTCAGTCGAGATGCATCTGTGTTGGAGACGAGTCTGCTTCTTAGGGTCAAAATAACTCACGACTGGATGGCTCTCTCACCCGGGTTTCCTTCACACTTGCGGAACGCTTCTTGTGAACCGAGTCCCATGAAAACACTGTATTCTTCTTTAACAGCGGTTGGAGCGGAGTGCAAAGCTGAGTCACCATTGTCTGTGAAGTTGCTCACTTGGTTTACCAATCCGAAAAAGGATCGAACATCGGTTTGATTATGTTGGAGTAGGGAAGTGTCTGATTGCTTGTAGTAGCGAGGGATCAATAGAGTATCCATTTTGGCTGACGCGGAGAACTGCAATAATGTCACTTCATTGGCAGCAAAAACGAACTTGTCAGATTCAACGCAATTTGACGCTCGTCACAGCGTTGCAGGAATGCTCTGATATCATTTGACGTTGCTTGATCGTACGTTTCGCGCTAGCAATCAAACAATCATCGACGATATGGTAGGATAAGTTCGAGGTAGATCTGGACTAGTACTTCATCCATGCGTCGATTAAAAGGTTCGGAGATGGACGATATTCCGAAAGGCGCAGACTTATAGCAGTAGCGACCAAACGGAGTAATGAATGTTGTCAGACGCTGACATCTCGCGGTCCCATAGGAATTTAGGATGGTATCCTTTCAAGGCATCAACCACTGTGAAGTACCTGCACTTTGACAAATCAAGACTTGAAATGAGTTCGTATGCAGTTGGACTGACGTAGCGTTCACGAACAACATTGTTTATTCAAGGCGCAGAAGTCAATGCACATTCTGATCTTCTCTCGGTCTTTCTATGAGCATCACCACAATAGGAGCACACCAACAAGTTGGTTCTGTCACTCTTTCAATAACACCAAGCTGTTCCAGCTCGTCCAATTCATCTGTTCAGGAGAGGTTGTAATGGTAGCGATATTTGACGCGGCGCGGTGACACTGAACGGCTGAGCATCTGGTCTGAGATGAATGTTAAACACTTCACCCGTCATCGTACGAATTGTCTTGTCAAACACACGTGGGTAACAGCTGATGAGATCCGACTTACTAGCTAGCTGGCACGTGATTGGTTGCCGGTTGAGAAGCTGTTACTGGCTCTGGACGACTCGCTGAAGCGTGTGTCATCTGCGAGTAACCTTCACGAGCGCACTGAGTGCGACGCACACACACAACTTACGATGGCGGCGTCCTGCTGCGCACACACATGGAATGCTGGAAAGTCACGTGGGATAATGCAAAGTGCTTTGCATGTAGATCATTTCAAAATTAATGGCTCCCCTTTCAGTTCCCGAAACACATGAATTGTGGTGTTGACCGTAGTCTGTTGGAGAGAGATGTTGGCTGTGAAATTACCGATGCTGTCTGAGAAAGTTGTACGATTCGCTGCAGAGGTTTGAGTTAACGATTGCTTGTTGAGATCGCACACACGTAGTCCCAATTTCTGGAGAATGTCCGGTCCGGCAGCGTCGATGTTGGCTCCGGTATCGGGCATTGCACGAAGAGACAAGTCATTAACTTTTACACTGATGAGCGGAAGTCTGTCGTCGACCGAAGGAGTTCGTATGACACTGATGATTGAAGCTACAACAGGCTTCTGCTGCTTTGATGAAAACTGCTGCTTGGGGCGGGATTGACACATCTTCGAGAAATGTCCGATCTTAGAGCATGATCGACATTTCTTCTCCTTAGCAGGGCACTTATCACGATCGCGAGCGTGAATCAGGCCACACCAATTGCACTGCTGACCTTCGATTGGTTTGGGTTGTCGCATTTGTTTGGCTCGTCTGTGAGCAGAGGTTGCGGTCGCTAGGTTGACCGTGGAAGGCTGGTCTATAGCCCGCTTGTCACGTTTAGCGGCTTCTTCAGCTTCGCCAATATCTCTAGCCTGGACAATGTAAGCGATGACCCAGCTAAGATAAGTTTCTGCACGACATCAGGATCAGCTGCACCAAGAACAATTTGATTTCTTAATTGTATGTCCTCGCACTTCGAACAGCATTTAGGGAAGTTGCAACGTCTGGCTAGATCTTGTAACTCGACCAACCAGTCGTTAAATGGTTCACTGTCACGTTGAGTACGGCGAAAAAAATGTCTAATCCACACGATCTCATTGATATTGCCTTTGATGTAATGTTCAAGAGCACGGATAATTTCCTGATGAGCCGCAGGAAGAGAAAGGTTTCTGATGACTCGAAGTGTAGCGTAGGAAAGGCTCTCGTGTAGAGCGTCAAGTCGCATTACTGCTCGTTCCGTGGCATCCGTGATGCTTGAAATACCGAACAAACAAACGTTCGAATGCACTCCATTTTAGACACCAGTCGTCAAACAGGTCGCGATCAGTCTCAATGTCAAATTTTGGTCCGTCCTTACGCAGTTGGAAGGTATGCGACGCCATGTTCTATTGTAGATTTGTATATGGCCAACTCGTAAGACAAAACGACCACTTGTGAGCGCAGTCAGGCGCAGTGTGTTTTTTATTTAAACTCACACCGTATATATTGCATGAATAGAGAGATACATTCCAATTCTCAATTATGACATTTTATAGCTACTTATTATGTATTGAGTAGCTGCTTACTATAGAATCTTACTATATAGCACAGCAATATACATCAGTATGTTGTTGAAGGAAGAATGCTCAAGGAAGAAGGTATTTAGATCATGGAATGATTCTCACAAAAATTCACCGGAAACTAGTGTATAGAAAATCTAGGTGGTTAAAAGATTATATAGAGTTCAATATTGAAAAACGTAAAATAGCTAAAAGAAATAAAGATGATTTTGGAAACGTGTTCTTCAAATTAATGAATAATGCATTTTATGGTAAGACTTTAGAAAATGTGCGTAATAGACAAAATATTGAAATAGTTTATGATAAAGATAGGTTTCAAAATTTAACAAGGAAACCTACATATAAAAGAACTACTAGATTTATTGATGAACTATGTGCTGTACATTTACGTCGAATCAGCGTAAAACATGATAAGTTTAATTTTATTGGATTCACTATATTAGAATTAGCTAAACTATTTATGTATAGATTTATATATGATTATTTAGCACCTGCTTATGGCAAAAACTATAAATTACACTTTACAGATACCGATTCTGTTTTCTTAGAATTAACAATACCGTATAATTCTACACTTGATGAAGAAATAGATAAAATAAAAGATATCATTCATCCTTCTGATTTATGTAAAATAAAAGATGAATTAGAAGGAAATGAAGATTTCATAACAGAAGCTATATTTTTAAAATCTAAATGTTATTGTTATAACACAACTAATAATATTAAAACACATAAAACATTAAAAGGAATTTCAAAGGCATCAGTGGCTAATCAAATAACATTTCAAGATTATAAAAATGTATTATTTAATAATGAAATAAAAACAGCATGTAATTATAGACTTAATTCAAAAAAACATAAAATGTATTTAAAAGAAGAACATAAATTAGCATTAGATCTATTTGATGATAAAAGAAAAATTTTACCTGATGGAATAACTACTTCACCTTTTTAATTTTCTAATTTCTAAGATAGTCAAATTTGATATATACATAAAATAAAAAAAAATATTATAACACTATTTTTGTATATTTTTTTATCACTCGGTAAACAAATGTTCTATAACTCTATCATGAATTTTATTATCAATATTAATTGTAATGAAGCCATAATCTTTTGACCAAGCATTGTTACACGATTGTTTAAATTCATCTTTATTTCTTACACATAAATCTCTTAACAAATCACTTAAGTTTCTTGCATTTATTTCGAATAGTATAAATATATTTGCATTCTTTCTAATAACACTTCCGTCTAATGAATACATACTTTGTGTTAAATAAAATACATTACAGTTATTATGTCTACCTCTTGTGAAATAATTTCTCTGAACTGACTGATTTCTGTCATTAACAAAATCATCAAAAATTACACAATGTTTCATTCTTTTATCTAGTTTACTAGGATCTTGCATATTACCACTATCATCTATTAATTGTATCGTGATGTGGTTATTTTTATTGGGATTCAACTAACTGATTTATTTTTTGCTGCTTATTAACACCACGAACTTATTTCTTCTTAATCTTCAGATTTTTCATATTCTTTGAATAATGAAGCAATTGCTGTTTTTTAAGATTATTTTCAAATCCATACTTTAAAATTGATAGACGGGTTGTTCTGCTGTTGTTGTATAAATTATAAGATTGTTATAATCCAAAAAATTTGGAGTCGTGAAAATTTTAAATAATAGATATGTTTTTCCACAACCTGATCTTCCGCAAATAACTGACAAAACTTTATTAGATAAATTTGGATGATGATTAAATTTAAGTTTTTTTTTTTAATTTATTGGAGGTAGTTCACTCATTTTTTAATAAAAAAAATTTATTTTTATTTTTTTTATTTTTTGTTTTCTAAAGAAGAAGAAAATTAAACCTTCTCTAGCTTCGCGTGGGAGTTTATACCTCCCGAACCAAAAGATCTATCATAACTCTCCTTCACACTCCAAAATTTATTTCTTGTCCTTTTTCATCAGTGATTCTAATGTTAATGTTGTTAAATAGTTTTTTCTTGTAATAGGAAAATATATTAATGTTTGTGGAAATACATTTAATCTATAACCAATGGGTACAGTAAAAGCTGGAAAACT
The DNA here is from genome assembly GCA_907163375.1 of Prostheceraeus crozeri. Taxonomy (NCBI): domain Eukaryota; kingdom Metazoa; phylum Platyhelminthes; order Polycladida; family Euryleptidae; genus Prostheceraeus; species Prostheceraeus crozeri. The sequence continues at coordinate 13,442 of CAJQUW010014000.1, forward strand.
GAATATTAATTTTGATAATTTACCATTTATATATCCTCCTTCAATAATGTCACAATGTACAACAATTGAATTTATTTCAGTTATTTTTGGAATCTTCTCACCTAAATGATAACATTGACTATAGGTTTGTTTATTAAATCCTAATAGCTTTGACAATGATCTATCATGATTAAAATCAACTTGATGATTTTCGTCTAAAGTAAGAGAAAATTTATAAACTGCCGGTTCAACTGCAAAATGTAATTGTTTCTTATCTTTAAATGGTATACCTTAATGTCTCTTAATTTCATTTGATATTGATTCAACTTCGTAAGAACCAGGAAGAAAAGTTAATATTTTCCATGTTTTGCCTTTATCAGTAGAATATCTAAATTGATCATTCACATCTTTGATAACGTTTTGAATAGTGTTAAATGTAGAGAAACTAGTCAATGCAATTTGATAATTTTTATTTTGTTCCAAATGTAGAATGGGTTCTAAATTACAAGTGTGTGATGAAGTAGTTGTTATAATTTTTAACGTCGTACTAAATTTTGATGAACCCAAAATCTCTGTCAAATTTTCTAAATGATTATTAATTCTGTCTAAATCTGCTGAACACATTTTTTAGTTAAAATTTTGAATAAATATTATAGATAAAAATCGTAGATAAAAATCATAGATAAAAATCATAAATAAAAATTAGAAACAACATATTTCAGCTACGGGCGAAGCCCTAGAACCATCGGTTCGTTATACTTTTATAATCCTCTTCATTTAGAATCTTCTTTTCTAACTGTCTTTTCAATATAGCATGAATTTCATTGAAACTAGAATTATGTCCTTTTTTTATTGCAGATATTAAAATATTTAATCTATTTAGTAATTCTTGTGGATCATCTGGTAAGAATACAGTTGTTTCAGTTTTAAAACCTTTTCCTACTTTAACTCCCGATGATAATAATAAATTTTCTAATTGTTTATAACGTCTAAGAGATTTTACTGCACCAACTCTATCTAACATAGCTTTATATTTTACGAGATCTTCTACAGAATAATTATTTAAATCTGCTCCTCTTAAAAGATCAACAAAATTTCTATCTAAATTAAAAGGAGATTTATCTTGTGAAAAAATTAAACCTCAAAAAGGTTGTGGAAATATTTCTTTTTGTCCGAGATAAAATCTAGGTATTGTTTTTCCATCTATAAATGAAATAGAATGTTGAAATTGCATAGATTTTGGTAATTTCTTATTAATGTTTGATTCTAGCAATCCATAGTCATCTAATATAGTTTTGTGCCCTGGATCTGTTATATCAATTTGTTTATCATTATTTGTAAGTTCTTTTTCAAGAGTTTTAAATGGTTTCATAGTTTTTTCAAAATCATTTTTTACTTGCTCGGTTTGCTGCATTTTTTCAAACATATCAGATTGAATACCAGCTTTTATCATTCTATGTTGAAGATGATTTTCTTTCATAATATTTCTTTGTTTTATTAACTCTTCTAATTGTTTAATTCTTTTAAAATTATCAGCCTTTTATTTTATCCATTTTTAAAAAATATAATATTTGAATTTTGTGGTAACATTGGAATACAGCAAAAACATTTTACTGAACAAATTATTTTTTTATTGCTTTGTTGTCTGACATCTTTTCGTTTAAAGGTTTCTCGTTTTAAGTTTTGTTTAATAAAGTTTTGTTTTATAAAGTTTTGCTTAAATTTTTGCTTAAAGTTTTTAGCTCTTCTAAAAAAAATTTTGTCATTTTCTTCATTAGAAATTTTACCATCACTAGAAATTTTGCCATCCTGTTTATTCTTATCATCAACTTTTTCTGACTGTAATTGAAATGATATTTGATTTACTACGTCATTAGCTATTTGATCAATTTTTCAATCTCATCTAACGTAATAACATTATCATCACATACTCTTTGAAAGTAGTAATGTAGTTTATCATAGAGACTTCTTTAATATGTAAATGCTTAGTTTTTAATGATTTTCGTTTCTTAGTTATTAAAGATTTATCTAACATTGTAACAAGTGAAGTTGCAAAAACACCCGTACCTTTTAAAGCTGTAGCAACAACAGGAATTACTAATCAAATTAAGACACGACACGGTTACAAGTAAAACACCTGAAGATATAACAATAGTGAGAGCGCCTAAACTTATTGTTAAGAATATGCCAATTCCTTGTGTTACATTCTTAACTTTAGTCCATCTCTTTCTTAATTTTTTATAATGCTCTAATCTTAATAATAATTGAGATTCCTTATCTTTCATATAACGTACTCTATCTTTATGTTTTTCTTTATTCATTTTTTCAATGTCCATTAAAGTAGAACTGCGTTCATATGATAACGAAGGATATTTTCCTGCGGTTTCTTCCATTTTTGTTTCTTCCATTTTTAAAGAAATATTATTAGTCACATGATATATTTTAAAAAACCTGAAAGATGGATAAAATTCATGAATTTGAAATTCTCAACTTTTATGATTTTCGGTGTCCTGGAACGGTCATGATTTTCAAGGTAAAAATTGTAATTCTCAAATTTTGAGATTCTTAACTTTTCTGATTTTCGGTGTCCTGGAACGGTCATGATTTTAAGGGTGAAAATTGTAATTCTCAAATTTGAGATTTTGAAAAATTTGAAAATTGGGTATTTTTAAAAACGCCCAAATTTATGAATTTAGGTCTTCATAACCTGAAAAAGGGTTCAAATTCATGAATTTATGTCGTTTTTAAAAATGCCATTTTTTGAAAAAATGGTACTTTTTGAATGGACTAAATTCATGTATTTAGGTCTTAATAACCTGAAAAAGGGTTCAAATTCATGAATTTATGTCGTTTTTAAAGATACTATTTTTTTGAATTTTATGGTGTCCTGGAACGGTCTTCTGCCCATTACTGATGAGCGAGAAATCAATGAAGATGTGTTTGTAAAACCGTGAAAAGAGACATACAGTTGAAGATTGACATCTAGCAAATGTATCTATAATATCAAGTTGAAATACCTAATCGCTATGTCGTGCGAGTATGTTTTGTAACATGTGTCGATTGGCCTCCAATGCTAACGTGCTAGTACAGGTTAATTAGTCTACAGGAAGGCTAGTTAATTAAGCTATAGAAATTTAGATCTAAATTATCCCTGTTGCGCGATTAATTCATTAATCGTCATGAAAGCTATATTCATCTAATCCCTCAAATGTATATAAATTGGCTAAAATCATTATTTGATTTTTGTTAGTTCTGCTCTAACCCAAGTGTACATTATAAAAGAAAGAATGAATTTATCAATATGAAACTTCTTGATTGATATATAATGAATTACTCATTGTTAACAAATCCGTGACAGAAGCCGTAATGATGAAAGATTAAGCAAAACCGTCAACTTAAAGACATGGCACCATGAACTAACAAAACTCACACACAAAATCTTCGGTTAAATCTTTCGCAGAACATTCCTCGTGAGCCCAGTCAACACATTTTCGGCAACTTAGCCACTTTTCCCTTGGAGCACTGTTTGAGAATAATTCTCTACAGTACATGCACTCTGTATCTTCATTTTCGTTGACAACTGGAATAGCACAGCTCTTCAATTTTCGTGCGTTCTTTGTTTTATGTTTCGAAGGGTTTGGCTTGGGACTTTTTTCTTTTGACTGTGACAGCTGATCGATATAAGATGACGATGTCAGAACAGCTGAACTACCTGAAGCTCTTCGTCGTTTCCTTCAATGTGGCTGTTGGCACTTCTTTTCGACAGATCTCTGAATTGTGGCGACCGACAAGGAATGTGTATGTGTTTGCAGATTGAGTTTTTTTTAAAACAAATTGTTTAGATATCAAAATAAAATTACATGTATTAATTCTACAATAAAAATTCAAGCGTTCCTGAATATCTTCATCGCATGAACTGTTGACAAGCGGTCGGCAATAAGCTACATGCTCCGTTTTTATTTGCAGATCAAACTTTTCTAAAAAAAGTTACTTGAATATCAGAATGACATTATCAATAAATACTACGAGTATTGATTAGAAAATTATTAATAAATTGATAATACACTAGGTAACATGCCACGCGTGATTCACGCGTAATTACGGAACACCCCAAACATCCGTGGTTAAAGACTTTCTATTCTTCTACGCGGGGACATACGCGCTGCACTAAGAGTCAAAAATCACTTGATCTGATGCTGTCAAAACATAGGGAATGTTTATGAATACGCGCGGGGGAGCGTTTATAGTTTGCGCGTCGTCTACGGCTGTCTGCGTTGCCGCTTGAACCACGGATGAACCGCTAAGCATGTTCTGTCTTCCCTGAGCATGAAATTGAGGTCCTATCACATTGTTTAGCCTCAGATACATGCAGACACATGAGACGCAAAGTCTATATATACAAACAGCTTTAAGTTGAAATGTATTTAGTATAAATTCATGAATCGACATGCTAATGCAATCAGGAAAAAAAGTGATGCATGTTCGCGCAGCCTATGAATGACTAATATAGGCTACTAGTTTACAGATGAAGAAAAAATTGCTCGCATTTCCCTAGCCTTGATCAGGAGTGCAAAAAATAGTCATCTGATAGTTCATTTACAAGCCATGATTTAAAGCATGAAAGAGCTCGTAATTTACTAACTTCGGAAAGTTGCAATAAGGTTGTAATTTTCTAGCTTTTCACGAGCTAAATTACGAGCTCTGGAGCTAATAAAAAAACATCGAGACATCTGCCTTAATATTAAATAGCTCGTGATACTAAATAGAAACTAGTAAATTTTTAACAACGGGATAATTAATCCAACTATGAGAGTATTATTGTTTTTAGGTAGATAAACACGTAAAATAAAATGTAGCTCATCATGCTCGTTAAGTACGCGGATGACATCAAATTGGCAATTTCATACAATCACAGTCAACATGAGACAGGTTACGCACACATACTCAAGCTTCAGAGGATAATTAAATCCATAGAATTCTGGTCATCCAAGAATGGTCTCAGTCTGAATGCTTTGAAATGTAAATCGATTCACTTTGGTCGTAATAATGCTAGATTCCAATACAGATGCTGTGATACGGACATCGAACAAGTGAGTGACTTCAAAGATTTGGGCATGACCATCTCTCTACCGTTTTCATTCGATGAACATATATTAAACATTATACTTAGAGCCAATCGCATGCTCGGATTACTGTCTAAATCTTTCAAGGCAAGAACTCCATCTATTCTGCTCCCTATTTACAAAGCTCATGTGCGTTCAATTTTAGAATACGGCAATGTCATCTGGTCTCCATACAAAAAGGAATTCATCAACAACATTGAGAAGGTTCAAAGACACTTTACAAGAATGTTTCTTGACATCCGTCATCTTGATTACCGGAATCGCCTATCCAGACTTCATCTACTGTCATTGTCTGCTCGCAGACTCAGATAAAAGCTCATTTTTCTTTTTAAGATTGTGAATAATTTTGTAAATGCGAATCCTAACGAGCACTTTACGTTTTCTTCAAGGTCACAAAGGGGTAATCCTTTGAAAATTCTGATGCCATCTTGTGTTCACAGGTACAGGTCAAATTTCTTCACCATCGATGTGATATCGCCCTGGAACAACTTGACATTTGATGAAGCCGCTGTCACAACTATTCCTCAATTCAAGACCAGTATTGCTTCTTATTTCTCGCGCATGGAACAGATGTAGAGTGCAACGAAGATATTGTGACACTTCAACCCACGACTCATCTGTCTTCTGCATAGCTTATGATCGAGTCAACATATTTGTCACTTTATATTATGTTATGCTCTCTCGTAATGTACTTGCTTTGTGTTTTGACAAATATACTTATTATTATTATTATTATATATTAACATGTTGTACCAATCGTGAATATATAATAGTAATGATGGATTTTATCAGTATTGAACATGAATTATGCGATAGACTGGACGTCTGCAGGTGTCTGACGCTCGCTAAGAGCTTCTGGCCCGACAGGTGTGTTTATCGATGGAGACACAGTTTTAGGAAAGTCCGCGATCTCCTTTATCATCTATATCAATGCGTCCATCACCATTGGTGATGCATCAGTGGGCGCCCGGGGGACATTTTCCTCCACACTTTTTCAAACGTTGGCAATTGTCCCCACAGTTTCTGGGCGCAGGTTATTATCCCATACACCTTTGAACTATACCACGTATTTTTGCAGTACTTTCTTTTACTTATTAAAGAAAGATGGCGGGGGCAGCCACAGACAGAATATTTCATGACTCTTTATTTCTGATTCCCTAGCCTTCTGTTTGTCCATCTTGTTGTATCAAATTTACAGCTACAAATGCGCTTAGCAGATTTTCGGAGTGGAACTAGCACAATTTTGATGTTTATACAGCGCCGCAAGCGAAATATCCAGCCTTTTGGGAAAGTAACTATTCGTAGTAGAATTTAAGATGTTTAAAGCGCCTGGAATGTATACAGGATTTTCTTGGCAACTACATCAAGCAGGAATTACAGCTTTTCTAAGCTCTATCTTATTTCAAAATGTCATGATGGGGGAAGATTTTTTCTGAATCGAAATGTCTTGGCTCGTATAATGAGTAATGATATGTCCCATAAACAGTAGAACAAATGGAATTGTTTACTTCACAATGTACGGTATAGGATAAGGGAATTACTAAAGAGCCAAAAAACGTAACAAGGAAATGTAAATCACGTAGCGGGGTGTATACAACATAAATAATGCATCGTCTAGTCAAAAAAGTCCAACATCCTCAAAAATAGGATCATGTATCGTCAGAGGAGGCCCACTGATCGGCAGAAGGGGACCTATGGATATTATCAATTGTATTGACTTGTAATCAGAGGGGTCTTAGATGTCATTCCATCTTAGGGGCCCCGTACCTCCTATTTTTATTGAATTTTCTGGCGAATCTCAGAAATGATCCAGATAGCCGTCAAAAAATGCAGATTGTCTTCCCTGGTAATCTCAGGAAGGATCCATTAACTATCAAATTTTTGAGTAGTGACTTCAGCAGAATATAGCCATCCAGGTTCCCCTTAATACTGGGAATGCAGAATCGAACTGCATCTACATGTCATACTAGAAATCACAACTCTAAGATTCTGGTATCGCTATCAAGTCTGGATAAGCAACCAATGAAGATAAACATTATAGGAAGGAGAAAGGGAAATAGCAAAAGTCTACCTCGAATACACGAATCTGAAGTTAGTTATTGAAATTTCACTAATCGTTCGGTAATTCAATGTTGTTTGGAAAGCTTCAGCTGTCCATTTTCCATGATAAAAATAGCACAAAGATGAATCATTTGATAAACTCATTCAAAAATTCAATGTCGGTCAATTCGACTCTGAAAACACGAATTTGAAGATTTTGGTAGCTTAATGCTGTGTTAGAAATTTTCAATTTGTTATTCAGCGTAATCGTGTTCAAGATTAAATTATGTACTTTATCTATTGATAATGAATCTAAATGTAGATTGTGATTAATAAGAATAGTAAAAATAAATAAAAATGAAGCATATGATCTAGAATATCGCTGCGAAACTCACATCAACAGTAAACTGTGGAAATTGCTTTAATTTTAAATTGCTCTTATCATTTCGATGAAGAGAAGGAATATAATCACCATCATCAATGCTTCCCTCTAGTCATTGTTTCGCTACTCCATGCGTTATGCATGCACGCTCCGTGCTTTTCACTCAAAGCTCCAGCATTCGATTAAGAAAGTCTAAATCAGTCTAAAAATGAAATGCAATTTCATTAAGATATTATAACCCAGCTGTTCTTAGAATGTCACAATATGTTAGTAGTAGTGAGTTTTATTGATGACTGGAAATCATACGCTGGCATTATTGGTACACAATTAGAAGCAAGACATTTAGATAAAGACGCACTTGATTACAAGGTTCATAAAATAGTTTTTATGAAGAATCACTCACATTGCTAGCACTGATCATAAATGGAAAAAAGGATGGAGAACGTGCGCAACTTCGACAAAAGAAAGTACGAAATTTCTTCGATCGTGGCAAAGCTGAAGGTGAGAAAGGAGCAAGGATATGATGCGGGTTGTTGCCAATAGCCTTCAACAACTTCTTGGAGATAGCAAAGAACTCACAGACTACGTGGTGCGCCCAAAAAGTTTCCGGCCTTAGCATTTTATAAAGCGAAAAGATTTAATCCAATGACGTTTTTATTTAGTACATTATAGCTATTTCTCAAACCAATTGCCGTTCGCGGCCAAACACTTTTCCCATCGAACTGGGAGTGCCTTGAAAGCATCAAGGAAAAAAGCGGGAGGTAATAGGCCAAAACAGTTTCTTAGTCTCTTCCAAAGCTGCGGCACTTTCAAAATGAGTCCCGTGGAGATGGCGTTTCAACTCGTTGAAAAGGCAAATAGTCTGATGGAGCCAAATCCGGGCTATAAGGTGAATGCTTCACAAGTTCGAAGCCCGTCGATTCTGACGGACACTTGTCTGCGTAAGCAAGAAGCAAGTTCGCTTTAATGTCTGCACTTGACTGACCAAGCAGAAGACAAAAACGAATCGAGCTGCGATACTCCACTTTATCCAAGTGATCAAGTCGCAATGAAGTCATCCTTTCAGTGCGCTTTCACGAGTGAAAATGATTTTTGACTAAGTGCGTTCGCTGGTTGAAATCAAATGTCTATGAACAGATGTCAGATCAGATATCTATGATCCTGACCGTTTCTAGCTCTCAAAGAACCAATGTATTGATTTCAGATATTTACTTTAGAAATTGAAAGGAATTTCTGTCATTGGCCGGAAACTTTTTGGGCGCACCACGTATCTCACAGACACCGTGGTGTTTGGTAAATCCATTTTTTACATCCATTTTAATCGTCAGTATTTTTCAGTCTGCACACACATTCCTCTGATGTTCACTGCGGTGACGCAGCTCCAATGTTGTTTTGACGGTGACATTAGTTTATTTTCCATATCTGTTGAAATATGAGCCTGGTATTATAGGCATATTTCCATTTTTCAGAATCACAGCTATTAAGCTGGACATCGAGCAGTCAATGAACAGACGCCAGTCTGAGATGAAACATTTCGAAATAAGACATTCTATTTTCCTTCAACTTTTGATCCTACCATGATATATGCGTCATTTGCTTCAATTCAATCACATCCACATGTGATTTTTTAAATGTACCTCAGATCGGGGAATTTGATGTAGTATATTTGTTTTTATACAATCAAAACTTAATTGCCATTTTTTGGCTCTGAGACTTTAATAATCAAAACCATGTATATCGATAAGTAAAAAACATTGATTGCAAATTAACATTTTACTTAGCCAATAGCGAAGCACACAATCAAGAAAAGAAGAAAAAACTCTAATTTACAAATGAATGTTCACGTAAGATATTGCTCAATTGTTTCTTCTCCACACTTGATAACCGCTTCCACCCTCGAGCGCAAACTCAGAACAGATCGTCTCAATTCATTTGAGTCGATGTTATCAATCACCATCGTTACCTCTCTTGTAGCTCGTGGAGGTTTCTTGGAGTGAAACAGTGGTATACACGGTATTTCACAGTAGTGGTAGTCCAGCGGTGTTGAATCTGGATAGTGAGCGGCCACCGGTTTGGATGTCCTCTGGTGATAATCCGAACATAAGGAAATTCGAGACAGGAAAGATCTTGCAACATTCAAAAAATGCTCCATCTTGTTGGAGGATTGTGGAATTTATACGCTGTGTCCGTCTCAGATGTGGGATGACATGATCGCGAAGCATGTTGGCATAATTTTCTCCTGTAGCGGTTCCAGGAAAGTAGAATGGAGATAGACGGTACTGCACAGAATAACCGAACCATGCACACCCCTTTGGAGCATGGATGTCTTTTTCGATGACTACCCGCGGCTTCTGAGATCTCCAAACGATACAGTTGTAGCGATTCACATGGCCCACCATGGAAAAATAAGACTCATCAGTCCACAGAATCGACTCGAGATCAAGGGCACCTGACAGGAGGAATCGTGCGAAAGCAATACGCTTTTCTTTATTTCTTTATCATTATCTGTGAGTGCCCGGTTAGTTTTCAGTCACAGTTGAACACTGGTTTTAGGAACAGCTGTTTTCCGAGAAACCGAGCGACAACTGGCAGTTCCAAATTGTGGATTTGACTGTTGCGCTTTCAGTTCTTCCCTTAGACATTCCTCCCTTTCATCCTCGAGACTGGACCTATCCGATCGAGGCTTATCTGCTACTGATCCAGTATCTCTGAACCGCTGAATCAAGCGTGAGATGGCAGAAGCGATAAAACGGGTCGCGATGATAACCATGAAATATCTTGTAAGTGCGCAGTGCCGCTGAAGAGGACTTGCCTTTGGTGAAGAAAAGCTCAACAAATTCAATGCGTGTTTCGAGATCCATGCCTAGTGTAAAGATTCATTGAATGTGCAAGGTCTCTATATGACTCGTCGTGTGAATAGAATTCACATCCAGACGATAATTGACCGTTCGAAGTACTACGTGCACACAACAATAGCTTGGTGCAAGATAAGTGAATTTCGCCAACTTAACAATGTACTGATATCAAGTCAATTGTAAACTTAAGAATTAGGAAATATAGTGTTTCTTTCTATGTGATACAATCGCAAAAATAGAATACAATGAAGAAATCAAGCAGTGGTCCATCAAATTTCCCGACCTCAGGTACATTTTTAAGAAAATTGAATGATTGAATTGAAGTAAATTAATGCCTTTTAAGTTTTGCGCGACTTTTGGGACATCTGGTAGGTCTCTCTAACACGCAGAAGTAGCCTGTTTGGATAAAATTCTCACAAATTACTGACTTCATGTAAAAGTATGCTCCATGTGTGGAGGCCATAGATATCAAAATGCATAGATAGAAATGATCTTATAATGCACTTGACTTACACTATGGTCCTCTACTACAAGCTAAGATATCTTTCACAACGAAAGCGAATAGACTGAACGCCACAGTAAATTCAATCAACTGATTTGTGAGACGTGTATTTAGAAAAATTGCTTTAACTAAACAAATATAGAAGATGCTCACAAAATGCAAAACTTCATTAGCCTTGCACAATCATCAAAAATGAATGAAAAAGTCTTTATATCGATTTGGTCGAAGACGTTCACGCTGTGGTCGAATATTTCTTGAAGCATTTTCTACGGCACTATCTCAAAGGTTTCACTCAGTTGATTGTCAACATCACTTTCACTGTCAGAGTCACTGGAATCACTGTCCTCTTCATTAGACATGTCCTTGATTATGTTCTTGATAGCTCTCTGCATTTCTGATGTCGTTCATGTTCCTGGGTACATTGTCAACTTCGATGTTTGTTGATGAGTGAATTGCCGTTATCCTACCAGGTTCCCAAATACTTGTGCATTTAGCATGGGAAGGTTTCACGTAAACCAACTGGCCGATTCTGAAGTCTGATTCGATATAGTCCTCCTTCAGTGTAGTTGTTCGAGGTTGATTCGGTGATCTCCATAAATGTGCACTTCGTTTGGATGGCACACTCTCAGGATCACGCTTCAGCTTAGGAAGAGCGTTATACCAGTATACTGCCTTTTCGGGGGTTGTTTTTGCTCGGGAGGTCGTTCGCTTCACTGTCCTGTGGTTTCTTTCTATAATGCCATTGTAGTTTGGTCTGTATGCGCATCGAAATATCATCCGTATTTGAGCAGTGTTGCAACGATTTTCAACATCAAGATTCTTGAAACATTTGACATTGTCGCATAAAAATTCCTCTGGTAGGCCATACTCATAACAATAGTCTTCAATTCTTTACAATTGCTTTGACACCTTCATGCAAGATCCTTCTCCAAATGGCAAACCTACTCGGCCGTAATCGATCAGAGATAGAAACTTGTCACCTTTATAATGTGTGATATCGCATGCAACTCTCTTCCAAACAACATCTGCTTCAAGTGTCCGTCTGTCATATTTGACAGGTGCAGGATCCATAGTTTGACATTCCTTGCATGATTTGATGACACTTTCAGGGTGTCAACTCGAAATAATCCAGAAAATATAGGAATATAGGATCGGAGAAACAAAAAATATAGGATAAATATAGGATCAAATTTCAGTACACAATATTATAAAATAGCCAATTTTTCTTGTTTTTGATTTCGCATAATGTAAAATATCCTACGTATTTCACCTCAAATTCGATTTAATAAGTCAATGATCACAAATTGTGGAGTATTTCATCAAGTTGTCAAGACTAAATCGGTTACCATCTCAAGAAAATAACACACATCATTGTACACAAATGTTTTATTTATTTTTTTTGATGGCCTCCACCATACCCCTCACAGCCATCCCGTTCCTCCACAAACATTTTTCATACAATTAGTTAACAAATAAATGTAAAAACAATTTCAACAATGGAACGATAAAAAATCTTTACAAAATGTCACAACTAACAAATCTTGAATAAAAATTTCGAATGGTGTGACCACATAACTACGAGTATATAACAAATATGGTGACCACAGGATACTCTCCTCAGCTAAAAAATTATTATAAAAACGATTACATGCAAAATTGAGGTTTTCAAAATGTAGGACATCCCAGGTAGTTAAACCAATAACAAAATTGAGAAAAATAGTCATAGAAAGTCAAGAAAGTCACTATAAAATACACTCTATCAAAAGAAAATGTTATTTCACTAATCTGTGTTTCAAACAATCAAATCCATTATTCAGCATTACCGGGTTTGAAGTTTTTGATCGATTCCAGCAGACTGAGATTCTTATCGAAGAGTTTGCGCTTTTTGTTAGTTAAGCTTCTCTGCTTATGTCTCACTTCCTCGACTGTAGATTTCCATTCTTCAATGCATCTCTCAATTTATTGTTTCCATCACTCAAAAGTTCATGTGCCGCTGCAAGCGCATCATTCGTTTTCTTTTCTTTAAAATAAGTTCTTCTTTTTCCTGGAGGCTTGATTGTTTTTCTTTCAATTGTTGCCGCTCTTTCTCAATTACCTCTATCTCAGCTTTCTGTTTTTGTTTTCTTTGCTTCTCTTCTTCTTCTTCCCTCTTGCGATCAGCTTCCAGCCTCATGACGTACTCGTATTCCGAATGAGCTCCTCTTGTGGCGGTGATTATTTTCTTTGTCAAGGGCAATTTTTCTGGTCGATTCAATTCAGGGTCACAAAACTGTACCACGTCTTTCGTTGCTCTGACACCGTTTATGACTGTCTCACTGAGCAGAGATCGCCCTGCGGTTACAAATGAATTATTTACAGATAATCCCCTTTCCACATCTGCATTTCCATGTGGAATAACCAAGGCAGTTTTGACTACATCAGTCAGACAAGGATATTTGGGCTGACCATCGGACCGCTTTAACATAAAAATTTCTCGCCAGAAATGGTCCACGCGATTAATGGATGAGAATAATTTCATGTCATCACCCAAGCATAATACTTTCCATTCATCCTTGACTGTCAAGATGTTTGTGTCAGACAAGTGAAATTTTCGAGCCACGTGAGCGATATCTTCAACATTAAAATTCTGTTGTCGAGGGGAAGCCTGGTTTTCGGATATGATGCTATTGCACAAAAACAATCCCGCATACCGAGCAATGACTTGGCTTGCTGGTCCATTGTTAGCTTTACTAGAGCTTTTCTGGCGGGTTCTCCGATTGAAATATCATCATCAGAAAGTTGGTGAGACCTAGAAAGATCGACAGAAGCTAAATCAACTCCATCTTTTCCATTCAGCTTTTCAGGTTTGATGTATCGAAGTAACAAAGTTTCGATGATAAAATAATCGATGAACCATTGGCTCTTTTGACTGAAAAGATCTCAAAAATTCTTCGAAGATCTTCACAGTACAATCCAAAAAGTGCAACTGAACACGTGTTGCCTGCTTCAGTGGTCCAAGGGCCGTGGCTGTTCTTCTAAAGGCAATACTCTTCGGAGTGCTTTTCGAATCTTTCTGCAATGAATCAATGAATTGACATATTCCAGTCCATTGATCGAGGATCCGTCGAATACTTGGACCGATTGACAACCGGCGTGTGTTAGTATGTTGATGGAACATCTGAATTTCGAATTCCAAATCGAGTTGGATTTCTTTGAAATCTTCGCTTCTTGCTGCAGAGTATTTGAACAAGCTGAACAAGTCCACGGCTAGCTGCTCAACATCGCCGCCATACTCGGATAGTCCCTTAGCAAAGGCATATTTACAGCTTACGATGTTATGACATCTTCAATATTTGCATACAAACATCGATTAGAATAATTTTTATAATATCATTCATCCTACAAGTACGAGTATGTGAGCAATTATACATCAAGGCTCAATTCATTCATTAATACTTATATAAATCGTGAAAAAATGCCTTAACTCCATTATGATTGGTTTTCAATTTAGAAATATAGGATAATATAGGACCTTTCAACGAAATATAGGATAAATATAGGATATATAGGATAAATGAAAAAATATTAGACAAATATAGGAATATAGGATCGAGTTGACACCCTGCACTTTGTACTTCATCTATTGTTGGGCTCAGTCCCATCGTGTGACACGCAAACATTGTATTTTCAACACCAAAATGATGCATGAAATGTATATCTTTCGCAGTAGCTGTCAAAGTAGTGCACTTATTTCATTGTTCTGCTTGTCCTGAACAATTCGACCTGTTCGCCAATGATTCGGTATCCTTGTCAATGCGTCCGCTTTGTTATCTTATGACTTGACCAATCTAACTTTTAGAATGATACCATATTCATCCCGAAGTTCTTTATGAGTTGGAGTCTTCGCTTGACCAGCATTTCGGACAACCCATATACATGTATTCTTGGCTTATGACTGCTAGTGAGCACACTTGTGATCCATCCAAATACAGTTGCTGAATCCGTAATTAATTTAACCCATAGAGTAGGGATATATACATGTAGGTAGAATGTCGACTCAAAAAAGTATCTGTATACAGTGAAAATTTTTATATCATAAGATTCTGTTTTTTGCGGAGATTACGTCCCCGTGGTCCAAAAAATTATTTGACCACTTTTGAAAAAAAGTCAAAATTTGCCAATTTATATACTACCGAGATGACTCTCCTAAATAAGTAGTATGAAACAAGTTGGATATCAAAAGAAATGAATATTTGCTAATAGCGGAAATTAAGTTGATTATCAAGAGAATTTCATGATTCGCATTGTAATGGAAGTCTTCATGAAAAAGTCGCGATATCCTTTGTGCTTTCTTGGCTGAAATTTCAAGTTTTTAATTCAATTTTCACCGGCATGAGTTTATGATTCACTAAATTCATGTTTCATTTCTTGAATCTGAAGAGTGATGTGGAAGCATTTGCATCTTTCAAGGTTGATTGAAATCATTGTCCTTCATTATGTGATTTTGCTCTACCAGTAGGAGGCTGCCTGTGAAGTCACGCTTAAGAAAATACTCTTCAGGTTGAGCATGAAAGTAATAGGAACTCATCGAATTGCTAATTTAACATTAAATCTCCAAGGCTGTCATGAGAATCTGTGAAATACCATCATTCGTTCTGCATCACAATCATGATCATTCAATTCCGTGGCAATTTCTGCAAAATTGCAAAAAATTTGCATATCCCACATTTGGTGACAATACCACCTGTATCTCCCTTGAGTTCATTCAATAAAATCGAAAGTGTATACACATTGGGGATGTAATAAATGCGGAGTTACCACTCTACCTAATATACCTACTCTATGATTCAACCTTTTCAAATTTCCATTTCAATGCCAAATTGACAACTCGTAAGACTGCATCATCGTCACCATGTGTTAGCCTTCCATTTTCCTCTATCGCAACACTCATTGTCATACAACTTTCATGACATCACACTTTGCAATAGCGCTGATTTAAGTTCAACCACTTTCCTGTAAATGGATCATTCTCCTTTACCCTTGCTAAAATGCGTTGAAGGATTTCCATTGCTACTATACCCACACTGTCACTCCAACTTCCGTCATCACATACCTGCAAGCAACTAGAAGCCAATTACATGCTGCATTGTGACCAGAAAGTTTACCGCATATGGAAAAGAAGTCTCTTTGTGACAATGCGTCGCTGATGTCAGTCGGAATTTCATTAGTTCCTCTCCACATCAATTCATCTTTTTCTATCTTCATCTGCAGCCCAAGAATACGTGTTGATTTTATAGGCTGTGCGAGGTTGCTCTTCAGTCCAAATTCGTCCAAAATTTGAATTACTTTTCGGCTGATTGCTTTTTCTCACTAACAATGATGTCATCGATGTAGTTGTCGGTGGCCTCTTCAACTTTCGGATCCACTTTGCGTAGTATATGAGTCATTACACGTGGTGCGCAGTTGAGGCCGAATCCTAGCCTTGTTAAGCAATAAGTTGTACTCTTGAACCTGATATTTCCACATACTTTTGTCGACCTGAATTTGGAGATACGCATCTTTTAAATCAAGTAGCTTTACATTGCTTCCCATTCTTCTCCACTTTCTCAATTTTTCATCACATGCATCGCTGTCTCCGCTAAAGCACTTTACGTAGGCCTACTCGTTTAGTCTCCGATAATCTATAACTGGTCTCACTTTATTCTTCGTTGGTTGCTCAACCGCCATCAGTGGAATAACAGCTGATATAGGACCGCTGTATGGAATAAGCCATCTATTCTTTATCCAGTCGTGTATCTTCTCATCAAACCTCTCAAGAATTTCTGGCTTGACATTGCAGTTACCAATTTCTACGAGACTTTCAGGCGGTTCCTCCTTCCACTTCCATTTCATTGTCCAATGATTCCCGTCAAAACATGCATGGAAATCTTCCTCAACAGTTTTAATCTCTTTGATAGCCAATGCGAATGTAGCTGAAATATTTTCAAAGTCAAACGTAGCAGCGCCCTTGTACGAGTACATCGTTGAACCACCCAACAGGTCAATTGCATCGTCATCAAGAATTATGTCTATACCAGGAAGTATATGATGAAGCAAGATGCAGTTAAGAGTTATAAATCGTCCACGAATCTCAAACAATGCGACAGTTTCGTCTCAACTTTGAACTGTTTGTCTCAACGGACGCAATGAAGCAATTTGACCTTTTCAACTTGACACAGGAAAACTTTCGGAAAAGGCCGTTATCATGCTTCTGGTGGAGCCGCTATCTGCAAGCGCTTTCGCTTTATTGCCATCAGCATCGACTAAAATAACTGGAAGCGCCTATAATCGATCTGAGGAGGTACAGGCGCCCGAGACTCCCCAATGTCGTTTATCTGACCTTTACTGAAGCAATTGACAAATTTGTGCCCGACTGCCAGATTTAAAGGCTGGTTACAAACAACAAGCGAAGTCAGAATGAAAAATTGATAAAGCGATTTGAAAGTGATTTCAAAATTCAAACTCCTTCAACTTCAAATTTCTTTCCGAGGATATCATACAACTTGCATTGGTGATAATAATCAACCGCTGTTTTAAAAAACCAAAATGACGGCCAAGCCAGGTGTTTCGAAATAATAGAAACATTTTTTTCATATTCAGCAGTTTCTAAGGATTCCAAAAATGCATAGTTCTCAAGATTCATCTCCGAAATTTTTGAATGAATGCTTTTATTAATGCATGATGAACGTAGAGGACTATGTCCTGACCGCTGTACTGATTTCTCCGAGGTGATGATAATTGAAACACATGGTCGTTAATGATCATAGTCAATCCAAGTGAAGTTAGTTTTCATGTATCTACTTTTTGTCATCAAGGGCTATGCCGTCACAGATGGGACTCATAGATTGACATTGTTTGTGCTTGGTGCATTTCATGGTCTCATTGGAGAATTTGAAAAATAAATGGAAAATGCGAATGATGCTGTTGCAGCACATAACTGTGTTTTATATCAACATTTGGTTGAGTTTCTGCAATGTTAAATGTGACACCGGATAGCTTGACAACTCGTTCATTGATTTTCTGTGGCATACCAAAGCAGAAAATGATCTTTCTTTGCTGGAATTATGTAATTTTGACTAGAATAATGCTATGTCCACCGATCTATCTTCTATTCGCTTTGGATAAATTGATGAAATATTTTGATATATTTCCTTGCATTCATATTCATCTGTGACTTAACTTACACTTACATCCCTTTCTGGATTCTTGTACAGACTGTCCGAGAAGTCACCGTACCCTTGCTTAGTTTTGACAGAAAGCAAATACGATTTATAAGAAGCAGATAGAATTTAATTCAACATGTATTATACACTCAAGGAACAAATAAAGTACCCGGTGTAAAAAGTTATGTTAACAGTGACAAATTTATCATTTCAGTCATTTTTTTCTACTCGTTGGTGTGAAATATGAACTTTAGAAGTTAAATCAATAGTCAAACCATTAGGCCTCAACCACACAGCGAGCTTTTCCAAGCGTTTTTCAGCAAATACAAAGTCATCATTGCAGCATTTGTAGACTTCCATAAGGCACGCAAAGCAAACTAGAGCGATTGATAGCTTGTGGACATGCGGTTACTCGAGACGCGTGGGACGCTCGTGTTTGCTTTGCTTTCAGTGTAGCTGAGGCCTAATGCTATGATTCCATTCATTGTTCTTTCATGCATACCGAGCTGTACTCTGTTCAATCCGCTAGCTACATACACCACAATCATTGACAGTATCGTAGCATTAGCAAATTAGTCATGGCGACACGTGGATGTGATTTGACTGAATTCCAGAGAGGTCAAATCTACGCCTTAAAGTTTCATGCGAATTTTTCAAGACCTAAAATTGCTGAGTGCCTCGAGATATCAGAGAACACAGTCAGAAAGTACCTACAGAGGCTATCAGCTGGTGGAGATGCTAAAGCAACCAATCGAGCTTCTTGTGGCCGTAGGAAAAGTACAACTGAAGAAGATGACGAGGAAATTTTAACTTTCTCTTCGAACCATCGTTTTTGCTCTGCCAGAGTAATTAAGCAAAACTTAAATCTAGAATGCACCAGAAGGACCGTAACAAATCGATTGCTGAGCGGTGGTTTCAAGGCATTTACACCAGCTAGAAAGACAGCCTTGACAGCAGATCATGAACATCGCAGATTGGAATGGGCTACAGAAAAGTCATCGTGGACTTTGACGAGGTGGAAGAAAGTGGTGTTTTCTGACGAATCGAAATTCTGCTTGGGTCAGTCACGAGTACAGTATGTCCGTCGATCGATAGGAGATCGGTACACGGATCGCTACGTCTGCCGTACTCCGAACAGATCTGTCGCGCATGTAATGGTGTGGGGTGCATTCTCAAGTAATGGACATACGAGCCTGGTGAGAATTCAAGAGAGATTGGATGCCCAAAAGTACATCGACATCCTTGAAGGTAATCTTCTTCCAGTATGGAATACAATCACTCAAGCAGGTGGCATCTTCCAGCAAGACAATGCACCGATACATTCGGCGAACCGGACGAAACTGTTCCTTCAACACAATGGAATCCCTACCTTAGACTGGCCTGCATTTAGTCCCGACATGAATCCCATCGAACACGTGTGGGCACAGATGGAACTGAAACTCCAAAGAGAATATGAGGACCCAGAAGACAGTGACCAACTCTTTGCTACGCTTGATGTCATTTGGAATGAACTGATGGATGATGTCAATTATCGAGCTTCTCTTATCAGTTCAATGCGTGATCGCGTAGAAGCAGTACTGGATGCTGAAGGTGATTTTACGAGATTTTGACTGTTTTCTATGTACTAGTACGCCTTTCGTGACTTTATACGCGTATTGATATTGTTTCTGTGATCGACTCTGAAGCATAAGTAGTGCATATTGTCTTGTTGTTTTCGAAATAGAGTTAAATGTCTAACCGGGTACTTTATTTTTTCCTTGAGTGTATACGTATAGAAAGACAATTACACGTCACGATTATCAGTGTGCTCACCGTTATGCTCAAAGCTTAATGGCATGCGTCTCTATGTTCTCTCAGGCATCCGCTGTAACATCTCAACACTGACTGTCAAAAAAGCATCTTCCACTGCTTTTCGAAGATCTTCAGTGCTGGAATAACGGCGAGAAGGCACTTGATTCTTGATAATCCCCCACAAGGCATTGTGCGGAGTTGTAACATATGAACTTCGAGGTGGCCATATGAAAGGTAACGGCAACGTCGGAGAGCTACGGCCTATCCAACGCCCAGGAAAATTTTTGTTGAGAATTTCTCGAACTGACACAGCATAATGAGGTGGAGCGCCATCTTGCTGGAACCACACTTCGTCCAGTAATCCTCTGTCTCTCAACTGTGGTATTAAAAATAGCTTTCCAGCATTTCGGCGGAAGTCTTGGCATTAACAGAGGAAGTGAAAAATAAGGGCCTATCAAAGGGTTCGAAGTCATTCCAGCCCACATCACATGTGGGGGATTTTGTTTCAGGGCTAGAGAGAAGTGAGAATTTTCTAATGCCCAAAGCACAACATTGCGGCTACGAGAACTTCGATAGAATGCACATTCATTACTGAATAACACTTTGGAGAGATTCATTGTCAGGAAAGGTGTTCAATACGCCCGACAGGCAGCAAGTCGACGGTCATAATCAACGTCTAAGAGTTCATTCTTAAACCTTGGATAAAATGGTTTGAGATCAGGATATTTGCGCATGTGATCATGCGACGTTGATTTTGGAGCCGCCATCTCTGCTGCTCTTTTCCTGATGGATTTCTGAGGAGATCGATCAACAGGAGCCTCAGTTTCCACGAGATACTCGACTTCCACTTCTGGGTCTATCCAAGACAGATCCAAGCTCGAATGCTCGTTTTTCCCAGTCAAACAATGTCACTTTGCTTGGCGCAACCTTTTGAAATCTTTGTGAAAACATTAACAATATCTCTGACATGGTTAACGCGCTGTGAGGTGTTTCGTGAACCAAAACACTGGCAACTAGCCTTTCCTCAATCGAATATGCACTTGCATCAGTCATATTGAATGTCAAAAATGCTAATTGAAAATCTAGCATTACATAATGCCGGCGAACTTAATTGAAAATCTATGCCGTTGCCTGGACAACACTGAAATACGTCCTACCTTCTCGATTCAACATACTCCCTTACAAGAGCTAGATTACCGTTACATCCATCTAATAATTCGTACTTACTTAACCTAGTAATCAGGGGTACGGTGACTTCTCGGACAGTCTGTGGTTATTGTATAATAACCTGTATCCACCGGCGTGTTGGGAAAGTCTGTGTTCAAACTCATACATGATTAGTAGAATACTATTTCACCGGTTGGGGGACTGTACAAACTCATTATCTATGTAGCAACAAGTCATTTTGTGATAACTCTCATCATTTTTTGAGGAAATCGGCATTTGCCGGTTTTACTGGTTGTTTGTGTGGAGAAAGTGCTGGAAGTTCCTGTACAAACTCCTTAACTAGGCAGCACCAATACTTGTATCAAATCTTAAATTTGCATTTTTAAGTTTCAAGGAGTTTGAATTTTGAAATCACTTTTATCTGTACAAACCAGATCTTTCGTCGGAGGGGGGAACGCTTGGGAACGGAGTTCCTACCTGCCCTTCTTGTTGTCCAACGTATAGGAACGCCAAAGTGCCCTCTTCGAAACGATGTCATTCTGAGCCAGATGGTTTATGACCATTAAGTGTGATTAACACTATTCCGAAAATCCTGAATTCATTTGTGTGGAATTTCTATGAAGGCCTTTTTGTTTCAAGAATGGCTACGTTTGTGTAAATATAGAGTAATTAAATATTGAGTTGCATCCTAAGTTGAAAAATGGGAACAGACATGAATACCAGCTATTTCATCCAATATCAAGAATCCTCAGCAGGTCTAGTTCACATCTCTCAACATCGACACAACTCCTTATTTTAAAGTTGCAGCCATGTCAGGGTGAATTTGAGACATTTCCTTTTAGCAAGTTCGTGAAATGTCGACAGGCATTCATTAAATATCATGACTGTTTCATAGTTTTTCCTCGCTTTAACTATTGTTACCTGATTAAACGTTTTTATATTTGCAGTGGATAAAATTTTCAGACGTGATATAACTAAATCCATTTTTCCGGTTCAGTATTCATGTCATCTATAGAATCAATTTTGAAGCATTATGAAGGTTTATTAAAGTAAATTCATAGTGAAAATATTCATACGTTTGTTAGGAGAAAATGATGCATTTTCAAAAGCTTCTAATATCAATGTTTAGAGACTAAAGGATTTGCTCACAAATGAGGCTGATTAGGCGAAAATTTGGACCTAGCAGAGATAAATACTTTTCGTTGGGCATTTTGAGCAATTGATGCTTGAAAGTGTCAGACCTAAGCTGTATTTACGCTATGTTGATGACATTTTCATCATAGCAGATACCGAAGAAGAGGGTGATGACATTTTCCAACGCCTCAACGCTATGCATCGGAACCTACAGTACACAAGGGACTCTGGACAATCGTTTCTTGACGTGGAAGTCATTCATTCTGGTGAAAGATTACTCACGAAAGTCCATCGGAAGGCCTGCTTTACTGGTCTGCACACCCAATTCACCTCATTTTGTCCGAAACGCTACAAAATGAATCTGGTACGAACTCTCTTTCATAGAATTCGAAGGATTTGTTCGCCTCAGTTTGTGAGTGAAGAGATGGCGAAGATGGAAGGCATACTGATCCGAAATGGCTATCCTCTTTGGTTTATTCGGAAGCATTCAGTTGAGGAAACCAAACCAATTACCGTCGAGAGAAAGAAGATTTACGTGAGTTTACCATATTACGGCCAACAGAGTGCTCAAATTAGTAGCAACCTTGCCAAGACTGTCCAGAATTGCTACTACAGTGTTAAACCATGGGTAGTGTTCCGGACCACTCGCCTTGGTCCAAACGCACCGAAAGATGCTACGCCTCTCCCCTATCAACACAGTCTCGTTTATCGGTTCAAGTGTGGTTGCGGAGCGACCTACCTGGGAAAGAGTGCAAGGCCTCTACGACTGCGCGTGAAGGAGCATCTTCCAAAGTGGATTTCTACCAGTACAACAAGGCCTCGTTCCACGAAAGTTCCGACTTCAAGCATCACCCGTCATCTCCAGGAGTGCTCACATCGTGTCAACAGTAGTATTAGTGACTTTTCATTCGTCAAAAAGTGTACATCCCAGTATGAACTATTCATCGCTGAAGGTGTAGCTATAAAGTGGTTCAATCCCAGTTTGTGCATTCAAAAAGAACGTATATTTTGTTCCACGATTCTGTAGTATTTTTTTTCGCTGTATTTCTTTTTGCTTTAGTTTGTATTTATTTTTCTAATTTCTATTTATATATTTATTTTCTCTATTTAATTATTTATTCTACCTTTCATTTCTATAATCTTTTACTTCGACTTTTTTGCTTATCATTTAATTTGTAAACTCAGTGATTGTTTAAGTCTTTTATTCAGGGTGCCTTTTGGACCATGAAATTCCAGGTTTTTCCAGGTATTTCAAGATTATATATTTCGTTATTTTTTTTCATGTTGATTTTCGATGAACTGGATACCATCTACTCTATCATGTTCTTAAGAATAAAAAGTCAGATATGGGTATTTCTTTCGCATTAATTTAATGATATTTGATGTATTCGCAACATCTGATAACTTCTCATATTATTTTATTCCTCATTCAAAAAATTATAAAATATAAAATCTACAAAACTACGATATATATGTATATAAATTGTACATGAAGATAAAAGGAAAACGATAGTGATTATGATAACATCTATTGTGATGAAAGTTGCAGTTTGTTGTAAAGGTCACTTTAGCTTTTCATTATTTTTAGAGTCTCTGCCATTTTCTTGTTGATTGCATTCTCTTCTGCCTTCGCATTTGCCAAAACAGCCATTTTCTTGCATCTCAACTCCTCCATTAATTCCTCAGCAAGCCTCTTTCGTTTGTCTTTTTCATATGACTCATGTGAAGTCGTTTTTTTCATTTCAAGTGCATTCCGATACCGCTGCCTAGCCAGACCTACGGACTTTTTCAATTCAGGTGTAATTGCAACGTTCAATGGACCACCGCAAGCATTCAAGTGATCGAACACCATGCGTTGAGCTATGAGAGATTGATTGTGTAAATTTACAACTAAGAAATTTTTGTTCACTGAAAAGCTGGATTCGGCAGAGCTATTTCCGTGTGACAAAATCAAAATCATTTTGGTCACCGTCCAGAGATCTTTCATATCAGAATTTTCTCCAATGGCCTCAGCATAAAGATCATCGAGTCTTTTGGAATTAGATTCATAGGCATTCACTTTCTCACCGAAAACAATATCCTCAAGAAGATTGGAATATTGCTGCTTTGCTTTATCTGCAATTTCTTCAGAAACGCGGTTGGCTTCTACTAAATTCTCTAACAATATCTGCATTCGTGCAAGACATGCAGCTTTACTGGTTTGTATACAAGATGGAGACAATGCACTTGCTGCACGTACGATTGGAAAATGTAATGGACATCGTTCAAGAAACTTTCTGATAAGGGCAGACAGAAACATCTTGCAATCACTATAAAACTGATTCTTCTGGCGTTGCTGCAAGTTTTTAAGTGCTTTGTTAGCACCAAACCCAACGTCAGGTTGAAACAATAAAGCATCACTTTTCAATGAAATATCAACAGCTGAAAGTTTTCGGAAGCTTGTCAAAGAATTCATCACTTCAGGTTTTACGAAGCGTTTCATGAGGTCTTTAATGAGTCGATCGAGATGCTCATACAAAAATGGAAACATTGGTTTAGGAGACTGAAATTGTGTCAGAAATGGTTCTATCTGCAATGCGACAGATTTGAAGAAGTGCAGTTCAGCGGTAAGAAATTGATTATGCAACTGACTCTGAATGGTTTCATACAACTGAGTCGAAACATTCACCTCTTTAAACCACTCCACCAAATGAGGATAAATCTCGATTGCTCTTGCGGCTACATCAGCATTTTCAATCCACCTTACTACACAGAACTTCAATGGAAAGAGATTACAACCAGTTACATCTTTAAACGATGCACGGCGAGATGGACAATCCTTAAACATATTATGTATGTTTCTTAAGAAACCGTTTATATTCCAACCAGATTCTTTATGACCAGTCTGGAGGGCTCCACTGACAATATGAAGACCACAAGTGCCTACATCTACAAATCTGGGGTCATCCGGATTTTGAGCAATTTCTGACTTAAAGTCTCTTAACAACTTTTGGTTTACTGTGGGCCCATCAAGTGACAACTGTAGTAACTTACAAAGCGGTAACTGAAAAAGGCCTTCCTTCAATCCCGACATAAGATCAGAAGCAGAAAATCTGTTTAAAAAACAGAATTGAGATAACGAACAGAAACTTTGTTTAAATTAGAATCCCAGAATCGTACAATTATGTCCATTTGACTTTGTTGTGCAATGCGGTTGAGTGCTTCGTCAATGCAAATCACGTACTCATTGGCTTTCAGAATTTCAGACAATAACATCTCTTTGAATACAGGTGCTATACCGTACGTGATGGAGTAGGCTACTTTATCACGACCAAGTGAAAATTGCTTAGCGATATCGCTATCTGGAAACATTTTTGCCAACAATTTTGATATTTCTTCGTTACTTCGATAAGACATACTACTGTATACTGTCTTCAAACACCATAAGATCTCTGCCTGCATGACTCCATCTTTAACATAGAGAGGAACATCAGGTGTTGCTCTCGATCGATCACTGGTGGATAACGATTTAGTTGAACTAGCCTGATCACTTGAACTAGTCGATGTCTCAGCATCAGTTGATGGTAATGCCTGATCACTGGTGGATTTCTGAGTTATCGATGGAAAAACCGCATCTATTTTACGTTGATTCTTTACAACTAGTGCTGCTTTCAAATCGGACTGGTCCGAAAATCGGACCAAGTGGTCACCCTAGTGTACATACACGCATGATCAACTAAAAAACTCGAGGTAGTATTCATCAGTCATCATATTTGACGCATTCTACAGATGTCCACACAACGTGTATACATAATCGCATGCATACTGTGCATGTAGTAGTGTAATAGTAATCGTCCCTTGAAAGTCGAAGTTGTATTCAAATTCAAAATCATAGACTCGCGTATAAGTCGTCAGTAAAATTTTCAGACTTGTAGTGGGTGAAAATCCAGTAATGATCAACTGAAGCTTGCAATTCCAGATTGTACGGTAGGTACTCATATCAGTTGATTTGTCATTGCAACATACATTTAGCTGTCGGATCCAGATGAAACATCATAGTATTCATAATACCAACACCATTTATTTACATGACACAGCAAGTAAAAATAAATGATGTAAAATATCATATATTTGCAAAAAAAGATAGTTACACAATGTACGCGTACTAATACATTTCTCTCTCTCTCGAAGAAACATATCTCAAAATGTGGTTGGAAGGTTCCTTAGTGAAATCACATTTGGCACATGACGATAACGAACTGTTCAAATGGCATATTCAGAATCCATGTGAATTCACAAGCTGCAACGGTCCACGGAACACGTTATATGAAAACCATCTACAACGAGCTTCAGATTTCAACTCCCGACTCGAAATGAATCGAATTAATTTTCAGTTCATCATATAAAATTTAAAAAATGCATTAAATTTCGAAAAATCCACATAATTATCCTTCACCACGATGTGAATTTTCATCAATTATCATAATTATTTTCTTTTTAAAAAGTCTACATGACTGTACATAGAAATATTAAATATCGTTTATGTTTTCAAGACTTTGTCAAAGTATACGAGATTTCGTATACGAGTACTCCTACGAGATTTCGTGTACGAGATACGAGTACTCGTACATGATAAAAACATTTTCAAAATTTCCAGGTTTTTCCAGGTTTTTGATATCCCAGCAGGTTTTTTCCATGTTTATGGAGCAATATCAGGTTTTTCCAGGTCGCGGGCACCATGTTTATTGTATTTACTAGTATTTTATGTAAACTGAACATATCATGACTTTTCTTTACAGTAGGCTAACTTATACTTTTGCTTTATCTTTTATGTGCAATCTTAGTGAAGGTCTAACTTTGCTTTTTCTTTCTTTGTCTTAACTATTGCATTTACTTGTAAACTTAACATATCATGATTTTTCTTTGTACAGTATTCTACATGTAGCAAGTTGTCAGTTGCATTCTTATTGGTTGTCTCATCCGTGTTATTGTCAGTCTTGTCACTTCGTAGAGCAGTTGTCAACAGCCATCGAACCTGTGTCTAATGCTTGTGCAAATGTCATTTAGTTCCGTGTAATGCTCTCAATAAGAACGGACGAAGCGCCGAGCTGCTAATTACATGCCGAGTTTTCCTTTATTGATTAATTGCATAAATACTTTCATCGGAAATAGCAGCTCGACTAATTAAAAAACGATTGACTATACAGACGCTGATATGTTACTCAGAATAATAAACTTCCGAAAAATATGTCCTTTTGCTATTACACGAAGGCTCTGTGGAAAAGCATTTATTGACCCTTTACATATCAAAAGCAAATCTCGATTTATGATTAAACGAGAAGTTTAATGCGATCGTGTGATACTAAGCAGATCTACATTTACACTTTAAGATTCATAGAACTAACAAACATATATTAGGTACTATGGCTATGCTTGAAATTAGTAGAGGAGATGGTCAAATTTCGTAAAATCCGTGAAATCAGGTCAACTTTGAGAGCCTGCTGTGTCCGTTGCAGGGCACGGAGGAGGATGGGGACTGAATTGCGCATTCATTGCGATCATTAACATTAGTTTGTGGTGTTGTTTGCGTTATTTGAGTGAATATCGTGGGCGCTATGGCTATGCTTGAAATTAGTAGAGGAGATGGTCGAATTTCGTAAAATCCGTGAAATCAGGTCAACTTTGAGAGCCTGTTGTGTCCGTTGTAGGGAACGGAGGAGGATGGGGACTGAATTGCGCATCCTTTGGGATCATCAACATTAGTTTGTGGTGTTGTTTGCGATATCTGAGTGAATATCGTGGGCGCTATGGCTATGCTTGAAATTGATTGACTGGTAGCGATTGTGTGAAATTGTTTTAATGATGAACTGTTATATAATGCTTTGTTGATCACGCGTTTGGTGCAGCACCGGTCTATACCGGTAGGTGGCATTGCGCTATTGCCTGAGGTGTGGTTATGTCGTGTGTGAAGTTTGGTTTGATAAACTTGTGTATTTCCGAATTTATGGATATGCTTGTGCTTTATCAATTTTTCATTCTGACTTTGCTTGTTGTCTGTAACCAGCCGATTTAAAGCATGTTCTTTGATCAGATTGTGTTTGCAAAACTTCCATGTGTGACCGAGCCTCCTGCATTTAGTGCACCTAAGCGTTCTTCAATTTTGATTATAACGCAAATTTCAATTTATTGCACAAAACCAACTGACACAAGGTACCGGTACACCACCTCATCTGAAGACCAAAAATCAATTGCCTCTTTCAAAGGATTTCAAGGATTTCCGTATTTTACAGGCATAAAAGTAACAAGCTGACATCTAAGCTTCAAACGCCTCTTATAATCCAAACTAAAAATTGTAAATAACATCGATTTGTTTTCCACAGAAATGGAGCAATATATCATTAAACGTGCACAGCCTATAAGAAATCAGAACAACAATTTAAAAGATATGTAGGTCTAATATTATACCTCTACTTTTCTCAAATCCGTGTAATAGTAAAATGCCTTATTTCATGTAGTCTACTTCCAATCAACTATACATATTTACATTTGTGTGACAGCTACCTGCTCAAATCTCCTATCGTTCTATCTGATCACGTTCTACTACATCTGCTGTCTAACGAGCGTGTAGAATCTCCGAGCCTGATGCGCCTTTGAGGCGATCAAAGCACACTCACCTCAAAGCGTGGATATGCAGAATCAAAAGTGAAATTCAAAGTGCGCGCGTTGTGGACATTGCTATTGTTCTGTTAGTGAAAATGCATCAATGATGAATTTTGTTAACTTGGCTCATCCAGAGCTATGTAAGCTGTCGTTTGACAAATAAACAGCATTGACGTGTGAGAGTATTAAAAATTGTTTTCAATACTGTTGTGGGCTAAAGCAATTTAACTAGCTGAATTTCTCACATAGTTACATCTTATACTTTAGTCCTCTTCTACAAGCTACGTAGTAAAATTGCTAAATCAGGAACTTGAAAACAAATTGGACGGAAATTATTAGGACGATCGTTCATTTGGGCAATTACTAAACTATATACGATGACATACAAAAATTAATAAACCGTATACACGGTATACGGTCACATAGTGCCACGACATCGTATGTAGATTAGTAATTGCCTTCATTCGTCCACACGAAAATTATGCTCGCCTTGATAAGAGCCTCAAGTCACTGCTTGCGAGGCTCCCGCATTAGATGGAGAAGTGACCTTGGTTTTTTGACGCTCATGACATCCCAACATTCTTTCATCGCGAACACTAATTTTTTCACTTCCCTGCCTGTTGTAGAAACATTTCTCTAATCTGATTAACTTCATGTTTTATACAGAATTTTGTATATTCTTCAAATTTGTTGTTCTTAAGAAAAAAACAAAAGAAAGCTACAAGCTAAGTTACCCTTTAGCGAATTGACTGAACGCCACACTAAATTCAATCAGCTGATTTGTGAGACGTGTATTTAAAAAAATTGCTGTAACTAAACAAATATAAAAGATGTTCACAAAAAGCAAAACTTCATTAACCTTACAGAGAAGAAGGTTCTGTAACAACCAATTAGGATGAAGATCTTGGAACTGATAAAGAATAACTCACATAAGTCTCTCAAGTGTCCTTGATCTGGTATAAATACAGATTCATGTTGAGTGTGCAAATCATGAACTTGCAAAGAGTTGCAATTCAAACCCGATATCCTTTCTAAAAAATTCCCCAGAAGAGCTCCTCCAGAAGGCGTTCACGCTCGAATCATGCTTGATGGAGAGGTAATAAATACTGAACTTGTCCCAGACCAATTGCAAACTTCGTTCACAAGCATGACCAAATCCTTGGAAGTGTTATTTCTGGCACCAGTCATGAGTCTGCCTTTATACGGATTCTTGTGCAATTATGGTACTCAGAAAAGTCTAGGTAAAACCATTGACTCATCTTTGATCGTTATGGCAAAGGATTATTAAATTATTATCTTCAAAAAAAATACTGTGTGTTTATATAACTAACTGCATGACTCAGTGAACTCTTTGGAAATATGATATATCGAGTTTTATCAGACCAAGCGTGTTTTGTGTGAGTTTCCTTAAGGAAATATTTGCGAAGTTTTCCTAAATATCAATATTATATTTTTTTATTCTTATGGCAGTTATAAGTACCACTTAATAATTATCACTTACTTGCAAGCTGTTTGTATTTTAGGTTTTGCTAAGAAACGCTTGATCTTAGATAATCTCTTCAGCACAGTTGACTGTCATCTTAAAAGCATGTCTTACTGTGCCGCAGTAAAATGCACGAATACATATCGGAGCAAGCCGCGTCAAGAGGAAACTTGAGCTTCGATAAATTCCCAGACATCGAATTTGGCTGTTGGATTCAATGAAATTAAATACTTTTAGGTACCAAGTGTTTATGTATTTTTGTCGATTTGAATGATTCACTTACGAGGAACATGGTTTAGGCTTGCATTTTGAAACCACTTCAGCACTGTAGGCATTTCTTCTTAAAAATTCTAGTCATGTGTTCACAATTTTTTATATGTTGTGTAGTTCTGAATGATTGCAATATGAAGGGTGCTTTTCAAGCCCCATGTCGGTGTGCTTTGCTTGGGATACGATTGTCAAATCACGTTTTAATTCCCTATACCACCCGAGGCAGAGGTTGAGGTCAGTATTCAAGTTGTAATGCCTCAACGGACTGGCGATCTTTTTTAGAAATTCTTATAGTAGATCTACGTACATGCTGTAGGCGCGTTGTCAACCTCGAATCTATCGCGCCTGGTCCTGACTTCGGCGCTCGTTTTCAGGAATTCTAAATAGAGATGCGCCTGTTGCGCTCGAATTTTGGAAGAATTTGAAAATAAAAAAACACTGGAAAGATTCCAGTTGCTGTAGCGTGATCAATGTGAGGGTTGTCATGCTAGGTCTAGTAGCCTCTCAATATATCAGTGTTCAGCTTGGAATTCATCTGTTGCATGTTGTGTGTGTGCTCTAACAGCTATTAATCATGTCTGAACGTTTCCTCCTTATTTTTGGTTGGGATAATATCTCTGACAGATGCGTGATACAGTGACATCAGTAGCGCCAAATGGTCGTGAAGCTGTAAAAGAAAACCCCGCAAAAATGAGCTTCGAACTGCAATTGAATTTCTTTGATATCGTTTTTTTCAAGAATTAATTATTGAAATATATGCTTCATTCATGATTACCGGTGTTCTGTGTCATAATCTCTTTATTGGCGTTCAATACGAAATCAATTGGCAAAATTGATCGTGGCATATGGTCCGGCCTACACAACGTTAGCATCATCAATTTTTGAAAATTAGCTTCACATTCGTCTGTTTTAATCACAGACTTGACTCCTCGGTTTGTTT
Organism: Prostheceraeus crozeri; assembly: GCA_907163375.1. NCBI lineage: Eukaryota > Metazoa > Platyhelminthes > Polycladida > Euryleptidae > Prostheceraeus > Prostheceraeus crozeri. The sequence goes on from CAJQUW010014000.1 coordinate 44,928, forward strand.
GATAGGCATATGCAATTGGATACGCTGAGTACAAGTCACCACCCGTTAGAAAATGCTAAAATCATATGTCACAGTGAAATTGCTGTAATACTTAAAATTAGCTACGCTTCTGTCAATCGAGGATAGAGCTACATTCCATATTAATTTCAAATTAATGCTCCAAACTTGAGGCGACTGATATATAAACAATACAATCGAGATTACACTTCCGCTGAATCTGAATCTTCCGCTCTTTTCCTCAATATCGTCTCTCCATCTTCTCCTTGGCTTTCTTCTTCGCCTTGGTGTTTCTAGTGGCGTCCATTCCGTTACTTTCTTTGCCCATTTGTTGTTGTTCATTCTGGATAGGTGTCCTGCCCATTGTCCCTTCATCGTTCTGATTTTACTCGTTATGTCAATGATTCTCGTCCTTTCTCTGATGTTCTCGTTCCGTATTTTGTCCTTCCTCGTGATGTTTAACATTGTTCTTTCCATACTTCTTTGTGCCACAGCCAGTTTCCATTCTTATCGTTTTGTCAGTGTCCACGCTTCTGTATCATACGTCATTGATAGCAGTATGACCTTATCAAACAACTTTCGTTTCAGATATATTGGGATGTTCCATTGTTTGAGTAGTTTGCTGTATTGTCCGAGCCTTCTCCAACCAGTATTTATTCTGTGATCTATTTCTCTGCCAATTTCGTTATTTGCTGTTAGCCATCTTCCAAGGTATTGGTATTCATTTACTTCAAGTATTTCTCCATCAATTCGAATTCCTTGCCGCGCTGTTCGGTTTGCTATTTCATTGCACATAACTTTTGTTTTCTTCCGTATGCGCTAATAGTATTATGTCATCCGCAAATCTGAGATTGTTTAGTTTTTCTCCGTTTATGCTGATTCCTTCTCTGATGTCTACTCTTCGAAATATTTTTTCTAATGCTGCTGTGAAGAGAATTGGTGATAAAGCATCTTATCTAATAATTTACATTATATAGGAATTGGAAAATGTACCCTTATTGGTCAAAAAAGTCATTTTGTATTTATTCCTGAAGTCAAAGCTTTGTCGTAGTGCGTTCCGGTACATGCACAATTTTTTACTGCAACTTTGAGGCCATGGTGCTATAGTCTCACACGAGTTTGAATTGATGCATGTTGAAAGTGGAAGCGGGTTACATACTGCAAATGAATGTCATCGTATTTATCAGTCAAGGAATTCTGGCTTGCTTGAGACTCACGGGAGGCCTACTACCTAGTTGTGTTAGAAGATTGATTTTGGATTAGTGAAACAAACTGTTCAGTGTATGCGATTGAGTTTTGTGTATTGGATAATGTTGATAAAAAGACCTAAGAAAATGAGATGATAATATACACAAAGGAATATTTTCTGTTGAATTTTTGATTGCACTGTTACTTTCACTGTGTATCTCGGCAAAAAGTTGATGTGCATAATAATCATATTGCATCTACTAATAAAGACATTAATATGGTACTGATGTGATCGGATATGTATAGCCTATTTTCATATAACCACCTGAAACTTTCTGAGTTATAGATTGAAGAACGGTAGATCATACTTCACCCGCTAAATGCATGTATTTTCATAGCTTCTGCGATTGAGTTATGCGGTATCGACCTATCTCATGTGCTTCAAGAACTCGTGACTTCTGCCAAATGCGTCAGTAATGAGGAATGCCCACATAAAATTCAACAAGAGAAAGTGGTGTCAACGATCCAAGGCAATGAGAACCTTGCATCGTAAAGCTTGTAATTAGTTTTAGATAGATTATCTTGGCCATTTGTCATGTTTTGAATTGATTTGCAAAGAGCCTGTATCGAAAGATATTGATTTTTTTCGCTATTTATTGCAAAACAACGAAGACGAAAATAAAATCAACATTCTTCAATATTGGCTATCTCCAATTCAATTCAAAGCTTGGACTTGGTTGCATATTTTAGTAGACGTGCATGGAGCATGATCTTGATAATTTGCCTTTGAAGTAAGCTGTATAGCAGGGTTGGAACTATTACACAATTTTTTTCAGTTACAATTACAATTACTTCAAAGGTGCAATTAATTACACAATTACAATCACATCGGTTTTCCGAACACTGTTGGTCAATTATGAGTTATCTGGCCAAAGCAATTTCAAGTCTGAATAAATTTGATTTTGAGCACAAGATAGAGAAAGAAGTAGAGCCTATTTCAATTGCAACGTTGTAACCTTCCAATGATCACTTAAAGGTGGAGCATGCTAAAAACTTCATCCTGATGAGCCATGATATGAGTCTTATCTCGACGATGAAGTTACAGCAACCGCTAGAAACAAGATGAGCAGTCTGTCTCTGAGGATGCCATCGTTAACGGCAGGCAACTGTTATGCTATGTTAGGTAGGCCTATTTCTATAATCAGTGTTAACGCCCAAAAATAGGTTGCATCATCTCCGGTAAGGATCGTCCCATACCCATTTCAAAATGTAAAAATAAAAAGTGTGAAAATAACTTTTCTTTCAATTTCCAATACAGCAATCCTTGGATTTTGTGTTTCCTTTAACCAAAAAGATAAAAGTAATTGACGTGTAATTGACCGTTATTTTTCTTCAATTACAATTACTTCAAAAATTGTGATTTATTACACAATTACAATTTCAACTACTGTAATTGTTCCAACCCTGCTGTATGGTGATTGCTTTTTGTGGAATATTTGTCAAAGATTTATGGAATATTATCACTTATCGTCGCTTTTCATCAATTTAGATGTAGAATATTGATGTATATTTACGCTGCAAAGTTTTGATTGAAAAATTACTAATATGTCTCAGAAGAGGCAGTTTTGATCTCTGTATTAAGCCCACTTATAGTTGAAAGCTTGTTGGAAAGGGGCTGTAAAGAACCCATTCGAAAGTAAATCATTGGCTACATAATTTTCTCTCTTTGCAGCCGTCCATTGTCGGAAAAATTCCATTTTTTTAATATTTATCATCCAATCACTATAGGGCTGCATAATTGAGCAATATCAATTTCATAGATCGTGCATGTACAAGATGACACGTTTACATCCAAATTAACGTTTGCAACAATGCCCATGTGATAAAATATCAATTTTGCTTCAATAATATAGCTTAATTGTTAACATTATCTTCCTTTACAAAAATGCATCCTAGCTAACAATATTATTAGCATAATGAGGTTTACGAGTAGTGAAGAAAACTATGGTGATTATCAGACGAAACCTTTTTTGTACATTCCATCACTTTATAAAATAATTGCCATATTGGTGTAAAACCTAATTAAGGATCCTTTATTGGTGATGTAATCCACTTCGCCTGACTGTAGCTGACAGACCTCTATATAGTAAATACTTGAAAATATCAATATGTTTTAGTATATTTAGATGAAAGAGATGGTCAAAGTTTTAGACTAATTTAGTCGGTGGAAGCATGGCATTTAGAGAAATTTCCTTAGCCACATTATTAATTATAAAATCATCTTCATTCTGCTGAATTTTCTAGCAGTATTTTTGTTGATTTTTTCAACACTATGTTTCAACTATCCTATGAAACAGTATTGGAATCTACATAATTTGTCTAAAATTGAAGTAATCTAAATTGATTGCTGGTTATATGTCTGATCATTAATAGAATACAAAAGCTAGTTTATGTATAAACATGGTCTGATGCCCTTGCGAATCATTTAACAATATGCAAGAAAAATTCCTCCTAAGAGGTACTCCGAGAAGTTATCATTTTTGTACCAGTAAGTAATATTCGCAATCTACACAGGCTCGTAGTATTCATGGCAGTGTATATCTAGATGGCATATTATGTCGTTATAACGCTATTCTACGTTGCCTGATGTAAAAATTTTGAGTTCTCTTTTTTCCCTTTCCTAAGTTAAGGATTCGTTTTTTCGCTTTTTTTAAATTTGAATCGGCTGGGCGGTCTGATCTGCTTGTATTTAAAATCGAAACTGTATTTGAGAAGTTCTCTTTTGCGGCGTCTTCGATGTCTGAACGTAAAGAAAATTCTTGATGTTGAGTCTTCGACGCGTCTGCACGAAATAGCTGTGAAAATTTTTCGGAAAACACAACTGTGTAGTCTCTCCCCAAGCTTTATTGCCGATAAAAGTGATTTTGTAAAAGAAAAGAAACACCGGACCAACGTTTCGCTCACCGTCCGAACTTGCTCACGGTCACGCGCATAAATGGCGGGCAAGAAGTACAAATTACTTTAAATAGCAAGCACCACAAACACAGTTCTTAATAAGTTAACTCGTGTTTTCTATTGATTTCAGGTTCCAACATTCTAATATACCGACTTTCAGCAGTTCTAGCAAGTAAAGGCGTACTGACTTGGCAAAGAATATCTAAATGAAAGTCACTGATGGTCATAGATATATTGCGATGTTCGGCGATTATGTGTTCGGACAGAGCACTATGGCGGTCTTTATTGTCTATACTCCTTTTGTGTTCATGAAAACGAGATTTAATAGGACGGCTGGTCTGTCTGATATACGCTTTGTTGCAAATACTACACATGTACCTGAAATCAATAGAAAACGCGAGTTAACTTATTAAGAACTGTGTTTGTGGTGCTTGCTATTTAAAGTAATTTGTACTTCTTGCCCGCCATTTATGCGCGTGACCGTGAGCAAGCTCGGACGGTGAGCGAAACGTTGGTCCGGTGTTTCTTTTCTTTTACAAAATCACTTTTATCGGCAATAAAGCTTGGGGAGAGACTACACAGTTGTGTTTTCCGAAAAATTATGGCATACCTCCCGTCAATAGTCATCCGAGAATAGCTGTGAAAACTTTAGGCCGGGCGATTACCGGCCTTAGAATAGTACCAACGCATCCCTGCGTGTCGTAGGAGGTGACTAAAAGGGACCGAGGGACCGAACTTTCGCCCGGGGCGGATACCGCGGGGCCAGTGAATGGCACGCAGTTTGGGTGGTCTACCGGTCTCTTTCTCTTTTTTCTTGAAAGTATTGTGGAGACAGAGCAAGCTGACATTGTCAGGTTCGGTAAAGTGGAAGCTTGCTTCAGTGTGATGGTCGCACTACTGAGTAGGGATGGTCAGTAGTGAGGTTCTGCTGTGGAGACCTGGCAGCCTTGTTTAGGGATGCCCCCTCTGCCCTTAGTTAGGGAGGGACCTTTTTTAAGGAAATTTCCAGCCGTTGTCGGCGGTCACCCAATCATTGCGGTCGAAACATTCTAGTGTTCAATTTTGCAATATGCTTGGCCTCAGCGTCAGCCTTGATTCAGTTTACCAACTTCTGTAGACCAGTCGATTCAGTATTTTAGATCTGAATCTTAGAATTCTAGATCTGTAATTCTTTGAATACCGAAAATTGCTGCGGAAGTTTCAGTACAGGCAACCGGTTTATCTTTGATAAGTCAGGCGTTTTTACGTGTAAAAGTAGAAATGTTATTTATCTTATATCATGTAGTAGACGTGGAATGCAATATGTAGGACAGACAAAGCAACCGCTACATTGTAGATTAAATGGTCATGGTCATTCAGTATTAAAAGGTCACTTGAACACATTCTTGGCAATCACATCATGCAAGGTCATCATTCATGGGGTCGATTGAGGTACACCTCTAATCTTGTACAAAATGGCAGCAATCAGATCCTTGCTGTCTCGTGCGTTCAAAATTTGTTCAAATTGGGATCTTTATCAGTCTGCTGCTGAGAAAGTTATTGAGTTTTTCAAAGACAACGGTTTTCCTGATGATAAATTATTCAAAATAAAACGGCAAATTGAGCACAATATTGTGCAGACAAGGGGCAAAATTGAATCAAGATCGGAAAATAATAAAAAAATCATTTACTGGTCACTTCCGTTCATTCAAGAAGGCTCTAAAGAATTGAATAGCAGGGTCCACAAAATTAAGCAAAGTCTCTCTGAACCTGTTATTAAATCCGCTTATAAAACCTCCAAGCTCAGAGATTTTTATCAATGAACGGAATGGGTCGTTTCCACTATCACTTAGATTGTGACGTATTGCGTCCATGACATTGGTTGACATGTGACGAATGACGCATTCGATTTGGTGACGATTTTTATCATTGCAAATGTAAATTAAGAGAAAGCTGATTTTAGCCAATTTTGTATAAAAATGATTTGCACGCAATTTTGTGACTCTTTTGTAACCGCTGGAATGATGTAAGATGCACATCGAAACTAGTCCGGAACGTGATTATATATACATGTATATGTACGTATATTGGATATATATCATAACTATATATATAGATCGGGTGCCACATTGCATCAGTAACTGCACGAGCTGTGATCGAGTTAACCTGTTGATATCAGTGTCTTTCATATTTGGTTCGGGTACTACATTTACAGCATCGGCAATGAGAAAATGATGTGGTGTTGATGTTTGTAAATCTGCAGGATGACATCTACGCACGATTAGTAGGTCTCGAATTCGGACATGATCTGTCTTTGCTGAAAACGTCGTTATTTTTTCAAAGGCCATTATACTCTACTTCCTGCTGTTCTCAGCTGACTTGAAAACAAATTAGCGTCTGTCCAAAGGTCTGTTTCTTCGATGACACCACGAATCCTTAAATTACTTTCAACAGCTATGTTCCCGCTTCCTTTAAATTATGAGAATACCGAGGCCAACTGTCACTTGCCTCACTCATTCATAAAGATCAATTCCATGAAGACCTTTGATGTAAGTAGTTAGGTAGGTGCTATTTCTCTGGAAGCACAATCAACTGTATTATCGTCAGTAGAAACAAAGCCCCATGACTAAAGGGATGAATGCTCTGAATATCGCTTAGATTGCCAGACTAGCACACTGGTTGAACATGTCACGTTTGTATGTATTTCAGATTCTTTAGCATACTTGAATTGCACAGTAATGACAGGAACTGGTCTTATAAAAAGTCCGAGAGGACTGTTATAAAAAGATGTGCACAGCGCTAATATTGGCAAGTGAGCTGCTTTTACTGGAGCCACTCATGCACACAGCAGGTTAGCACTCTATCCAAAACCTGCTGACTTTGTGGGATCATGCATTACTGCAGCATTCGCCTTTTCTGATGCGTCCCAAACAGGGGACATGTCCAAATCGTTGAAGTTGAGAGATAATGCCATTGTCATCGGTAGCACATCGAGACATCTGCAAATTCACTCAATATCTGTTCTCCATTCAGCCAATTCCTTAGATATAATCTCAGGTATGAGACTCCCTGATGTACAGGCTTGTCGTGGATATCCATGGATATCGTGTACCAATGATCTTTAAGCATTGAATGCGAGGCTGCAGACGTAGACAGTCAGATGGTGTGCTTCTCGCGGTATTCTTGCAACTCAATATTACATGGTCATATAATTGCATTTCAAAATGTATTTATTATGCATCCATTTTCCTAAGTAAAAAACCAATCTACCAAATATATGCGGTTTTTGTCGACGTGTCGAAGCACTAGTTCGTCGTCATGCGATATTTCACAATTACGGTATGCTGGTAAAGCATTCAATGTGAGGTAAATTGACAATGGTGACGCTCACATTATCGATCTACGTCACACTGGTAATATCCACGACAATCAAGACATCAAGTCTATGAAAGAGTGACTCCACGGCTACAAATGTCGAAGTATAAAAACTATTATCAAAATGCATGCATAAATGATTAAAATAGAACATAACAATTATGTGAATGCTCTAACAGCATGACCAATGGAACAACAAAGGAAAAATAATTACATGTACAATCGAGTATTCCGAGACTCGATCATGTAAGAAACGGGTGGTGCTGCCAATGTAAAAGACATCACACACATTGCGCAGACTCCTTTGTTAGCCACATTGAATGCTGTACATGATTGGGGATCGTTGATTGTACATGCGCGTTTAGAATATGTTGAGAAGCGCTTATTTTTGTTCAGATGTTGGGATGAATTATTTCTTGATTTATTTACGATGCGCATGTTAAGATCGGAATTATGTATTATGTATTGTAGTCTATAGTTGAATTTGTCAGTGATGAAAGGCACTTTCAACAAATAGGAGTCAGTGAAGTCATTTTTTGGCACTTGCGGCGTTTAGACTTCGCTCTCATGGATAGATGTTCGATTATATCCATTATTCGCGAATTTATTAACCATTTGAGATGCTGCGAAAGCTTCAGCGTCATCTGAATTGCATAATCTATCCACATATCGGGATTCCTCTATAATCGCATTTCTCTTAATTGAAGCTGGTAGAACTGATGATGATTGAATGAAAATTCCTCTGTTTGATTCTTTACAATAGAATTAATGATCGACAGCGCCATCGTCATGAATTTTGATGACTGTATCAAGTACAGGAAGATAACCATCATTATCTGGAGTACACATTTCGAATTTGATGGTGTTATTAAGTTGGTTTACACGAGCAATAGTTTGTTGTAAGTCCGTTCGCGATTATTTATTTGCACAAATTGGAAACGGTTGCCTTAAAAGACTTGAAAGATAGGTATGCTATAGTCCCTGCCCTCTACGCTCGTTACATAGACGACATTATAATTGGACCGTTTGACAAAGGTAGTGACTTTTCTAAACTTTTGAAAACTTTTAACAGCATAAGTAGCGAAATTAAGTTCACCATGGAGGTACCTGAAAACGGAGTCTTAAACTTCCTTGATTTAAGCATTTTTATAAAAAATGAAAACATCCATTACAACTGGTTTGAGAAACCCTATCATTCCGGCACTGCCTTACGGAAGGATAGCTACGTACCAAGTCACGTAAAAAGCAACTATCTAAAAAAATACTGTAGAGTACGTCCAAAAACGATGCAGCTCAGAAGCCGCGTTTGAAAACTCCAAAAATAAACTAGACAAAAAGTTTCGTCAAAATGGTTACAAAACCTATCGCACTTTTAGAAATAGAAAAAATAAGTCTGTCCCTAAAAAACGCAACCCAAATATTCTTAAAATGAAATACATAAATGATAAAACTAGCTGTAAAATACGCACCCTTATTAAGAAATACGACTTACCTGTCAACCTAGTAGACATTCCAAACTCTAATCTTTATAGTAGCCTTCAAAACAAGCCTACACATAATAAACATGAGAATTGCACGGTCTGTGATTGGTTACCTAGCAAATATACTTGCAAAGACAAATTCTTTGTTTACAAATTTACCTGTAAATTTTGTGCCAATTTTTATATAGGGCAGTCTAGTCGTCCTTTTAAATTACGTTTCATGGAACACGCGCGTTCTTTTAACAATAAGACCAGCAGTGCACTGGCAGATCACAGATCTCAATGCAAGCATATTGTGTCTATTGACAACTTCACTTTAGATATCTTGGACAAATGTAAGAATCCTGTCGACACTCGTTTGAGTGAAGCTCGTTGTATCAAGAGCATGAAGCCCAACATTAACCGCAAACATGAACTGATTGATTTTTAGTCTGATTCTCACATCCCACACACCACTATATAAGGTTGCAGAGCTTTGTCATCACGCTCTCCTTACGCTGTCGGTCTTACTTGTGGTTTTAGCTTGTGTTGCCCCTGAGGAAGCGCGAAGGCGTGAAACGTCGGGCCTGTAAATAGCTTTTAACGTCATCTCTTAGCCATAAAATTTTAGAAGAAGACAGAACTGGTTTTTACCTACTCCGACATGTTGTAAGTCGCCGTAATCACAAGGCAATCATCAATATATCGTAGAAACATTAGTGGATTGGATAATGTTCGTTGGGAAACTGTCGACCTCTCCAGGCGGTTCATAACCAAAATTGCGAAGGTGGGAGATGCCTTGGAGCCCATAGCAAGACCTCTTTTTCGACACTAGAAATGTCCATCAAAATGAAAGGTATTCCGTCTTGAATTCGTTCTCATGGGAACAAGCCCGAAGCAATTCTATCAATTACAATTGCATCATTCAAAGGACTTTTATACTTCTTGGGAGACAAGCTAATCGGAAATGCATATTCTGTTTGGAAGAGGAACAGAGACTTATGAAGTATGAGAAGAAGAAGTGAGAAATAGAGGGAAAAGAAAGGGAAAGAATGCGACAAAATGCCATGTTTGGAAGGCCTTGGATTCAAATAAATATCGAAGAAACGGTAGAAATAGAAAGACAGGGATGCGAGATTGGAGAAAGAAGAGGCTAGCACTTAAATGATTTTGTCTGCAAATACGTTGCTCCTTGATGCTACGGAGAAGTTGAAGAAAGCAGTCAAGTAGAATGATGCAACTGAAAGGTGTAGACCATGTCTGAGACCACGACGAGCAATTTGAAAGCAGTAGATGTTGAATTTCAAAGACGAGAGGCATAATGGAGAAAAATATGCTGAGAGGTAATGCTTGACGCATTCATCCAGAAGAAGAATGGATTTTGTAATTCACAGTAGTTCCAGGATATTGCTCTTTCGTTCATTTTATTTGTTACAATATTTCACCACTATTTTGTAGTGGTCACTTTCGAATTCTTGGCTATCTTGTGGCCACTCCATTACCATGAAGTACATTCAACATCCCAATTGACTTGTACATTGACCTTTCATGTAGACGTAGAATCTGATGGCCACTCCATCACTATGACGTACATTCAACACCTCAATTGACTTGACACTGACCTTTCATGTAGAATTTGAGAACTCTCCCTAAAGGAAATATGTTGAAATCACTTACCAAATTAATGTGATAAATTATGTATGTAATACATGCACCATGTAAAACTAGGGAACATCTTTAAATTCAAAGTCGTCCAATATTGCAAAAGTTCACATAACCACGAACTTACAAAGTCCGCAAAATTGTTGGCCACACTGATGTTTAATGGGATACATTGCATTAAAAATTGTTGTCGGATTTTCACTGATCTACAGCAGTTAATTAAACAGGTACAATTTATTTGACTCATTCTCTAGTAGACTCTCTAGCTTCATTGTGATCGTTTGCTTGCTTCAATTTCATAATTGAATCTTAAGTGTCGAAAACGGCATTTAAACCAATCCCTTGCAACGTGTAATTTCGTTAGACAGAAGTGTCTGGAAAATGTATCCACATGCTATTGTGAGTGCTTATAACATGGTTTTATGAGTCAGGAGTATTGCATTGTATTCAACAATAATCAGTGATGAAACCAAATATACTTCTTCTGGTTAGGTAAAATAAATATCAAAAAAATTCTGACATAATCAGAATTTCAGTTATCAATGACTTATGACTGACATTCGTTTCGTGTATTAAGACAATACTTAATTTGTGTTAAAATGTTATATGTTTTTGTCGTTTCAGATCCACACGGGCATGAGCAATATACCAGAGGTCAAAAGTGAAGCCAGAACATTCAAATGTGAGTTCTGCGAGAAGTCCGTTAGCAGTTCAAGCAGCTTGATAAAGCATCGACTAATTCACACAGGAGACAAGCTGTTCATTTGTGAGATATGCGAGAAGTCATTTACCTCTTCAAGTAGTTTGGTGAGGCATCGGCGAATACACACAGGCGACAAGCCTTTTCTCTGCGAAGCGTGCGGAAAGTCATTTACCCAAAGCGGTCATCTGGAATCTCATCGGCGGATACACACAGGTGACAAGCCGTTCATTTGTGAGACCTGCGGGAAGTCGTTTTCGGATTCTGGTAGTTTTTCGAAGCATCGGCGAATTCACACAGGAGACAGGCCGTTCATCTGCGAAGCGTGCGGAAAGTCATTTACCCAAAGCGGTCATCTGGAATCTCATCGGCGGATGCACACAGGTGACAAGCCGTTTCTCTGCGAATCGTGCGGAAAGTCATTTACCCATAGAAGTAATTTGGAATCTCATCGGCGGTTGCACACAGGTGACAGACCGTTTATTTGTGAGTTTTGCGGGAAGTCATTTGTCGATCCGAGTAGTTTGGCGAGGCATCGGCGAATTCACACAGGAGACAGGCCGTTCATTTGTAAGATATGCGGGAAGTCATTCACGGTTTCAAGTAGTTTGTTGAGGCATTGGCGAAGTCACACAGGAGACAGGCCGTTCATTTGTGAGATATGCGAGAAGTCGTTTTCGGATTCGAGTAGTTTGGCGAAGCATCGGCGAATACACACAGACGACAGGCCGTTCCTTTGCGTTCCTTGCGGAAAGTCGTTTACCCAAAGCGGTCATCTGGAATCTCATCGGCGGATTCACACAGGTGACAAGCCGTTCATTTGTGAGATATGCCAGAAGTCGTTTTCGGATTCTGTTACTTTGGCGAAGCATCGGCGAATACACACAGGCGACAAGCCGTTCCTCTGCAAAGCGTACGGGAAGTCATTTACCCAAAGCGGTCATCTGAAATCTCATCGGCGGATACACACAGGTGAGAGACCGTTTATTTGTAATTCATGCGGGAAGTCATTTACCGTTGCAAGTAGTTTGGTGAGACATCGGCGAATTCACGCAGGAGACAAGGCGTTCATTTGTGAGACCTGCGGGAAGTTGTTTTCGGATTCTGGTGGTTTGTCAAAGCATCAAATCATCATATGTAAACAGTGATTCGGGAAGGTCTTAGTGGGACATACTTACGAGATAATTTGGAGAACTTTCATGTATATGTGTGATTTTATAACTGTGTTTGTGGTTTTCTCGGAGATTATGTTGATCATGATTGGGTGTTATAATGAAAACAATTATTAGAATCTATTCATTTTCACTTCTGTGCATGTATTTGTTTCTCTTGTAGCGTGGGTATCAGATGGCAAAATGTGCTTGCGAAATGTATTTTTTCATAATTCACCCACATAGTTTTATCTCAGTCAACATTTATTTCGTTCTGGAATCAGCCGTCATCAAACACCAACTTGGATTGACATCAACGTCTATATTGAGCATGATATCTTTAAATTTTGGAGACTATTGCCTCATAATGAACTTTCTCTAGTCTGCATATAACAGAACTATATGTTCTTTCTGAACCCAGGTATAATCAATCAAGTTGCCAGACATCAAAACTACAATTCTATTAAGAGTCATGTCATGCATGAGACACAAAAAATATCTACAACACGTCCATGCCACTGGGCATGACTCATGACCACTCCTAATCGACGCCAGGCAAATCAAGCGACATAGAGATAGGGAATATATATTGAGAAATGAACCACTCCGCACACATATGAAGGTGCACTAGCTAAATGAAATACAATCCGAATAGAACTTAAATGCAATCAGGACCATACATTTCGCTCACCGGGAAAGAGCAGCACAACCTTCAACCGAAGTCTACGAGAGGAATTAGAGGCGCAGCTTTGAAACTGGACTGCTCACTGTTCTTTTCACTGTCTTGATACTTGCCACACGTACAACCGCACCTGCACTTTTGCGAACATAAACTGTGAGAGAGAGAGAGAGTATTTGCATTTCAGGATGGAAATTAAAATCGCAAGGTAATAGAAGCTACATCAGATGACGTACATTATTTACAATCAATGTCGACAAAACAACAAAGCGTTTTTGTCGTCGTCTTGTGCACAAGCTTTCATCGAGTTAGCCTGTTTCATATCAATGTCTGTCATATTTGGTTCGGGTACTACATTTACAGCATCGGCAATGAGAAAATGATGTGATGTTAATGTTTGTAAAACTGCAGGATGACATCTACGCACGATTAATAAGTCTCGAATTCGTACATGATTCTGTCTTTGCTGAAAACGTCGTTATTTTCTCAAAGCCCATTATTCGCTACTTCCTGCTGTTGTCAGCAGACTTGAAAACAAATTAGCGTGTATATCCAAAGGTCATTATTCGACGACACTACGAATCCTTAAATTACCTTCAACAGCTATGTTCCCGCTTCCTTTAAATTACGAGAATACCTCGGCCAACTGTCACTTGCCTCACTCATTCATAAAGATCAATTCCATCAAAGATCACATGTAAGTAGTTAGCTAGGTGTTATTTCTCTGGAAGCACAATCAACTGTATTATCGTCAGTAGAAACAAAGCCCCTTGACTCAAGAGGGAATGCCCTGAATAACGCTTAGATTGCCAGACTAACACACTGGTTGAACATGTCACGTTTGTATGTATTTCAGATTCTTTAAAATACTTGAATTACACAGTAATGATCTCTGCAGTGCTCTTATCAAAAGTTCGATAGGATGAGCTCTGCACAGCGCTAATATTGGTAAGTGAGCTGCTTTTACTGGAGCCACTCTTGCACACAGCAGGTTAGCACTCTATCCAATACCTGCTGACTTTGTGGGATCATGCATTACTGCAGCATTCGCCTTTTCTGATGCGTCCCAAACAGGGGACATGTCCAAATCGTTGAAGTTGAGAGATAATGCCATTGTCATCGGCAGCACATCGAGACATCTGCAAATTCACTCAATATCTGTTCTCCATTCAGCCAATTCCTTAGATATAATCTCAGGTATGAGACTCCCTGATGTACAGGCTTGTCGTGGATATCCATGGATATCGTGTACCAATGATCTTTAAGCATTGAATGCGAGACTGCAGACGTAGACAGTCAGATGTTGTGCTTCTCGCGGTATTCTTGCAACTCAGTGTTACATGGTCATATAATTGCATTTGAAAATGTATTTATTATGCATTAATTTTCCCAAGTAAAAGACCAATCTACCAAATATATGCGGTTTTTGGCGACGTGTCGAAGCACTAGTTCGTCGTCATGCGATATTTCACAATTACGGTATGCTGGTCAAGCATTCAATGTCAGGTGAATTGACAATGATGACGATCACATTATCGATCTACGTCACACTGGTAATATGCACGACAATCAAGACATCAAGTCTATGAAAGAGTGACTCCACGGCTACAAATGTCGAAGTATGGAAACTATTATCAAAATGCATGCATAAATGATTAAAAATAGAACATAACAATTATGTGAATGCTCTAACAGCATGACCAATGGAACAACAAAGGAAAAATAATTACATGTACAAATCAATGAAGAAGATTAAATATGGAACAACCTACAGTCATAAACTCCCCTTTGCCATTCAGAGGTGGTTTCAGTTGCCTTATAGTCATGGCTTCGTCAATTCGGCAACGTATTTCACATTGGTGGTAAATGTAAATATTTCCTTGGGATGTTAATTATGAGAATAAGAAGAATGTAGGAATACACATGTAGCTTTACTTGCCTGTAGTTACGAGTACTCCGAGACTCGATCATGTAAGAAACGGATGGTGTACCACTCCATACCAGGAAGTACATTCAACACCTCAATTGACTTGTACATCGACCTTTCATGTAGAATTAGAGAAATCTCCTACAAGCAAATATGTTGAAATCACTGTCCAAATTAGTGTGCTGCATTATTTATGTAATACATGCACCATGTAATACTAGGAAATATCTTTGAACCACGAACTTACAAAGTCAGCAAAATTGTTGGCCACACAGATGTTTAAAGGGATAAATTGCATTAAAGATTGTCGGATTTTCACTGATCTACAGCACTTAATTTAACAAAACAGCAACAATTTATTTAAAATTGATGGTGGCACACGGGAGGTTCTTCATTTCAAGTTTTGTTTCACAAAATTAAAACTGCGCTCCCTTTCTTTTTAAGCCGAAGTTATATTTATTGATTTAAAATACAGATGAGACGGGTCGACCGGTTTCTGCACTCAGTGCCTTTCTCAAGACCCAACACTTAAAAACTTGCAATGGATCATGCATTACATTTAAATACGAAGACATGATCACTCACATCAGTTCATCTTTCCGATTGATTTTAGGCTTCAATTTGCGTATCAATTCACTCTCAGCTAACCGAGTTTTTATTGGATTATTCTGAATATCTATGAATGAGAAAGTGAAGGCATCTATGGAAGAAGTATTGGTGTGGTCAAAGTGTACCGAAGACATATGAACTGATAGAGCACTTTTACTATCTCTATTGTCAATGCTACGACAATGTTCTTGGAAACGATATCTAAAAGGACGGTTCGTAGAACCTATGTAGAAGTCACCACACAAAGAACACGTGAATTTATAAACAACAAACCGTTTCTCACAAGCATGATCATTATTTAAAGATTCGCAGATTTTACAGCTACAATTAGTAGAAGAATTAAGAGAATTGAACTTATTGAAAGTGCTTCGTATTTGTTTTCCAGGTTTTTGAATTATTCTAAAGGACACGTCATATTTTTTCACTAACTTATTTAGTTTTCTGTGTGCAGCGTCATTTATAAAATCCAGTTGTAGGATGCTATTTGTATTATTTTCGTCCCTGCTATGTTGCTTAGGGCGTTTTTCTTGAACATCCCTCCAATGATAATTATTTTTTCTTAGTTTTTTCTTAAAGTCGTTTACATGACGTCCAACATCAGTGCTATCAGAGCAACGGACACTTATGTTATTTATCGTGTTTTTAATGAAGTTTTGCTTAACGAAATCTGGAACATTGCTAAATTTATCGAGACATATCCCAGAATGATTTTCTTTATTGTAAGGTTGGAAGTAAGCTTCCCTTTCTATTGATAAAGATAAATCCAGAAAATTTAAGACGCCATTTTCTGGTGCTTCTATGGTAAATTTTATGTCTGGGTGAATAGAATTAAAAGTTTCTAATATGTTATTGAACAAAGATGGTTCATTGGCAAACGGGCCAAGAATTATGTCATCAATATATCTACGGTATAATTTGGGTTTTATGACATTAGTCTCTAGTTTTTTCAAAGCCAATTCTTCTATGTATTTCATAAAAATAATCGCTAATGGTGGCCCAAAGTGCGAACCCATAGGACAACCTTTCTTTTGAAGATATACAATATTGTTAAATTCAATCTCGTAATTAAAAGCTACCAACTTGAGGAATTGTTCTATGCAATTGATGTCTAGGTTGTAGTTGTCAATTAAATGCCAGTTTTCTTTTGCGAAATTAGAAACTATCTCTATTCCTTCTAAAAGAGGGATAGAAGTATATAAATTTTTTACATCCAATGAGATGAACATTACAGTATTTGTTGTTAAGTTCTTAATCGCTGATAAATTTTCTATCAAAGCGCTTGTGTTAGTTAAATGTGACGGCACGAACTTTACTAACTTATTAAGTAAATGTCCTACTAACCAATCCACTCTTTCAGTAGGAGTATTTGACACCGCGGCTATCGGTCTTAAAGGGTAACCGGACTCGTCCTTATGCTTGTGATCCTTCACTCGAACCTGGAACTTCGCCGGCTTCGCTCCAGTTGATATTAATTTTCCGATATCTAAGCGATCGTTATTTTTACAGTAGGTTCTAATCATTTTATTAGCTTGATTTTCTATGCCGTTGTTACGAGATTTTACAAGTTTTCTATATGTTATATCATCACTTAGTATATCTTCTATGCGATTTACCATGGACTGCTCGTCGGAGATAACCAGGCGATTAGTTTTGTCAGAAGGGATAACTACAAGAGCCTTCTTCAAAAATGTTTTAGTTTTTCTAATCATTTGATTATTGAATTTACTTAGTGGCTTACTTTTTTCGTATTTCATTTCTGTATTGATTATTTTCATGGCTTCTGTCTCAAACATTTTCAGTTTAAGTTCTACATTTTCATCTAATTTAGGTGGAAATTTAACTGTATTCTTATTGAAGGGAATATTTATCTTATTGTAAGGAACCGAATCTCTATTATCATATAGAGCTTTCCAGCGATAATTTTGACAAGTAGTGAGGATAGACAATTGATTATTCTTCTAGAAGTTCCATAGATACCTTCACTTTGTCATTCATAGATATTCAGAATAATCCAATAAAAACTCGGTTAGCTGAGAGTGAATTGATACGCAAATTGAAGCCTAAAATCAATCGGAAAGATGAACTGATGTGAGTGATCATGTCTTCGTATTTAAATGTAATGCATGATCCATTGCAAGTTTTTAAGTGTTGGGTCTTGAGAAAGGCACTGAGTGCAGAAACCGGTCGACCCGTCTCATCTGTATTTTAAATCAATAAATATAACTTCGGCTTAAAAAGAAAGGGAGCGCAGTTTTAATTTTGTGAAACAAAACTTGAAACAATTTATTTGACTAATTCTCTAGTAGAATGTCTCATTTCATTGTGACCGCTGGCTTGCTTCAATTTCATAACTATCTAAAGTGTGGAAAATCCCTTGCAACGAGTAATTCCGTTAGACAATTGTTTGCAAAATGTACCCACATGCATCAAAGAGTGCTAATCGGTTGGCTTTATTAGTCAGGAATATTGCATTGTATTCAACAATCTTCAATGATGAAACCAAATATATTTCTTCTGGTTAGATAAAGTAAATATCAAAATTTTTTGACAGAATCAGAATTTCAGTTATCAATGACTTATGACTGACATTCGTTTCGTGTATTAAGACAATACTTAATTTGCGTTTAAATGTTATATGTTTTTTTCGTTTCAGGTTCACACTGGGATGAGCAATATACCAGAGGTCAAAAGTGAAGCCAGAACATTCAAATGTGAGTTCTGCGAGAAGTCCGTTAGCAGTTCAAGCAGCTTGATAAGGCATTGTTGAATACACACAGGTGACAGACCGTTCATTTTTGAGTTCTGCGGGAAGTCATTCGTCAGTTCAGGTGACTTGATAAAGCATCGTCGAATACACACCAGTGACAGACCGTTCACTTGTGATTCGTGCGGGAACTCATTTGTCTGTGCAGGTGACTTGATAAACCATCGTCGAATACACACAGGTGACAGACCGTTGATGCGTGCGGGAAGTCATTTACCCAAAGAGGTCATCTGAAATCTCATCGCCGGATGCACACAGGTGACAGATCGTTCATTTTTGATTCATGTGGAAAGTCCTTTAACCAACCAAGTAGTTTGGTAGCTCATCAGCTGGCACAAGAGATAAGCAGTCATCTTTAAGTTTTGCTGCAGGTCTGTAGTGAATCGGCAGACTCTAGTGGACGTTCAAAAATGTATTTTGATAAATTGTTTGTGAAGTGATAGAAAACTTGTTATCAACTCATCATATTTAAACAGTGATTCGGGATTTGTAAGAGTCAATTTTTTCTCTATCGTTTGTCTATCTTCAACGCTGTCATACAGCAAGTTTTTTTGAGGAAATGGGTACATACCTTATATCATTCGAAAGCTTTTTTCATTCTCATTTTAATGATGTATTGTATGCACTATGTATGACACTTTCCTGAGGAACTACATGTCTTTCCATCCTCATATGTAAATAGATGTACTTTCAAAACTTTAATCGGAACTTCCAACTTCCACTTGAAAAGAAATCAAGACAGCAATTGTTGTACTCATATTGACAATAATATTTAAAGAGAATAAATGAGAGAGCCACGATACTGAAAGTTAGAATCTACCAATTGTCCAAGATCAGGATCAGTGGTATCTTCCGCAGGTCCACTTGCACACTGACCCTCGTCTTTCGCGGCGCATCGGGATATTGTCTCGGAGTTTCTGCTTCAATAAAGGAGAACTCTATCAAATTCTTCAGTATCTCGTCGTCAGGTTCGAGTCTTAACTTTAGCCGCTTTGTGGTTAGCGGTTAGTTAGTTCTCAGTTAGCCGCTTCTTTTTCGGGAGCGTTCCACACTTTGGCACTAATGCGTGCCTCCATCGGTGGTGTTGATGGATCTTCGCTGACATGTGAGTCAACCAAATCGAATATGTTGGATGTGGATCCCTCGGTTGGAACCGGCGATTGAAGTGGTGTGTTGGGGCCTACCAATTGATGAGATCCTATCTGAATTGATTGATGTTGAGAAATAGTGATGTTATGAAGTGGTGTGTTGGGGCCTACCATTTTGAATGTCTCTTTTAATCTCACAACAACTTCAGGATTGGAATTGATGCAATTTCAGGATCTCATCACTAGCAAAGAACATTGATATTCATGATGAGATCCGATCTGAATTGATTGATGTTGAGAAATAGTGATGTTATGAAGTGGTGTGTTGGGGCCTACCATTTTGAATGTCTCTTTTAATCTCACAACAACTTCAGGATTGGAATTGATGCAATTTCAGGATCTCATCACTAGCAAAGAACATTGATATTCATGATGAGATCCGATCTGAATTGATTGATGTTGAGAAATAGTGATGTTATGAAGTGGTGTGTTGGGGCCTACCATTTTGAATGTCTCTTTTAATCTCACAACAACTTCAGGATTGGAATTGGTGCAATTTCAGGATCTCATCACTAGCAAAGAACATTGATATTCATGATGAGATCCGATCTGAATTGATTGATGTTGAGAAATGGTGCCGCACGAGAGAGCTAAACTTGAACATCTGAAAATCGAAAATAATGTTTTGCGGGCGACTTAATGCATTATCGGTTTTGTATGATGTTCAAGTAGTCAATTACATGAAGACACTGTAATGATAGCATGATGAGGTGCCATTCAGAGATGGTTTCAGTTGCCTTATAGTCATGGCTTCGTCAATTCGGCAACGTATTTCACATTTGTGGTAGATGCAAATATTTCCTTGGGATGTTAATTATGAGAATAAGAAGAATGTAGGAATACACATGTAGCTTTACTTGCCTGTAGGTACGAGTACTCCGAGACTCGATCATGTAAGAAACGGATAGTGTACCACTCCATACCAGGAAGTACATTCAACACCTCAATTGGCTTGTACATCGACCTTTCATGTAGAATTAGAGAACTCTCCTACAAGCAAATATGTTGAAATCACTGTCCAAATTAGTGTGATGCATTATTTATGTAATACATGCACCATGTAATACTAGGAAATATCTTTGAATTTAAAATCGTTGAAAATTGCAAAAGTTAACATAATTCGCAAAATTGTTGGCCACACTGATGTTTAAATGATGCATTGCATTGTCGGATTTTCACTGATCTACAGCACTTAATTACAACAGTAACAATTTATTTGACTCATTCTCTAGTAGAATGTCTAACTTCATTGTGATCGTTTGCTTGCTTCAATTTCATAATTGAATCTTAAGTGTGGAAAATGGCATTTGACAGAAGTGTCTGCAAAATGTACCAACATGCTTTGATGAGTGCTGGTCGGTTGGTCAAGAGTGTTGTATTGTATTCAACGATCATCAGTAATGAAACCAAATATATTTCTTCTGGTTAGGTAAAATAAATATGAAAATTCTGACAGAATCAGAATTTCAGTTATCAATGACTTATGACTGATATGACTTATGACATCAGTTTTGTTTATCAAGATGGTTCTTAATTCACGTTTAAAAGTTATATGTTTCCGTCGTTTCAGGTCCACACGGGAATGAGCAATATACCGGAGGTCAAAAGTGAAGCCAGAACATTTAAATGTGAGTTCTGCGGGAAGTCATTTGTCAGTTTGGCGAGGCATCGTCGAATACACACAGGCGACAGGCCATTCCTTTGGGTACCAATCCATTGGGTACCACAAGGCCATTCCATTGGGTACCAATGTCCTTCCGCCTCCTTGTGGTGGTACCCGCCCCGTTCCTCGGATCGGGTCGAAATGGGGGACACTTTCCCGAGTGGCCGTCTGTTGGCGCGCTGCCTCCTTCGGGTTTTTGCCACGCCATTTCTCCGTTGGTCGTGGAGAAATAGTCATCTTCTTCTGTATATATCTTTACGGCCACTTTCTTTCATCTCCTCTCCCTCGTCTACTCATTCTTCTCCTGCTCCTCATGGCAGGAATCCATCCAAATCCTGGTCCTTCACCTCGCCACCCTCCTAGGTACCCATGCGGAGTCTGTCAGAGAAGCGTTGGCTACACCGGCCGTTCTGCTCAGTGCTCGGCATGTAAACTTTGGATTCATCTTTGCTGTTCCTCTCTTACCTCCCGGGCCTTCAACGCCCTCCCCAGGCGTCACCAATGGGTCTGTCACACCTGCTCTCCTACATACTTTCGTTTTCCTTCTCCATCCCCAGCTGTTTCTACTTCAGACCGCTCTTCCTCCCTCTCCCGCGCCCAATCCACCGTTTCCGTCCAATCCTCGGCCCCTTTGGCCTCTTCCCTGCAACCCCGCGTTGTCCTCTCTCGCCTCCCCTCTCCTCCCAACCGCTCGTCCTCAGTCGCCGCTGGCCGGCCTCCTCCCTCCCGTCGCCCCGCACCCCCTGTGCCTGTCTCCATCCCCTCGGCTGCCTCTCTCTCGTCCCTGCAGCCTCGTGTCGTCCTCTCCCGTCTCCACCTTCCGCCCACTCCTTCCCCGCCCGCTCCCAGCCCTGCCGCCGTGACTGCTGTTCTTTCTTCCATGCAGCCTCGTGTTGTTTTGTCCCGTCTCCACCTTCCGTCCTCTCCTTCCCCGCCCGCTCCGAGGCCTATCGCCGTGACTGCTGCTCCCTCTTCCATGCAGCCTCGGGTTGTTCTGTCCCGTCTCCCTGCGTCTGCCCTCCCCCTGTCTCCTCCTCTGTCTTGCCTCCCCCACCTCCTCCTCCCGCTCCTTACCCTTCCTCAGCCTTTTCTTTGCCATGTCCTCCCTCGGCCAGCCCATCTTCCCCCGTAAGACCCCTCCGTCCTATTCGCTCTTCCCCCCGATCTTCAACCAACGAGCTCAAGATCCTTCAGTGGAACGCAAACGGAGTGCGGGCCCGCCGCTTGGAGCTCACTCACTTTCTATCTTCAAATCCTTACGACATCATTCTTATCCAGGAAACGAAACTTCTCCCATCTACTACTTTTCGTATTCCTGGATATAAGTGCTACCGCCAGGATCGGACGATTCAGCCCCGCCGCGGCAGTGGTGGAGGCGTGATGACTCTGGTCCGGGATGGTCTTGCACATTCTCCTTGGTCCATCCCCTCGCTCGCTTCGTCTAATTCTCATTGTAGCTTCCTTGGCATTCACGTACACCTCCGCTCCAACACTATCTCTTTACTTAATGCCTACGTCCCCCCAGCTAGCTCCACCCCTACCGAGGCCCGCTCGCGCCGTACCTTCTCTCCTTCCTCATTCCCCTCTTCCCCGTCCACCTTCATCTTTGGGGATCTTAATGCACACCACCCCTCCTGGGATTCTCGGGGCCATCCTAACTCTCTCGGCTCCGAAATCTACTCCTGGCTTCTCACTTCAGATCTTGAATCACTTAATGACCCTGATACTCCCACTCTCTTGCAGCAGTCTTCTGGATGGCGTACCTCCCAGACCTCAGTCTGGTACCTTCGTCTCTTGCTCCTAGATGTGGCTGGTCCGTCCTTCCTGATCTTGGATCTGACCACCTCCCCATCTCTATTAAGATTCCTCTCTCCCCACACTATTCTCCCAACGAGCGCAAACCCTCTTACAACTTTAAAAAGGCTCGCTGGGATGACTACAGGACTCATGTAACTTCTCATTGTCCCGACTCTGACTCGTACTCTTCTCTTACTCTTACTAAAGCCGCTGCTTCTTTCTCCTCTATCATCCTCGAAGCGGCAAAATCTTCAATTCCTTTCGGTCGTACCCGCCAGTCCCCGAAAGCTTGGTGGTCCGCGGAACTAGATCAGCTCGTCCATGCTCGCCGCAAGGCATTCAGACGGGCCCATCGAAGTGAAGCGGATCGTCAGGCTTATGTTTCTGCATCCCGTTCCGCCTCCAGAGCCATTGCTAAAGCGAAAGCTGATGCTTGGCAACGGACAGCGTCCAATCTTCGCCCTTCCTCCAACCCCCGTAAGGTCTTCTCCCTCCTCCGCTCAGTAGCTGGTACTCCCAAATCCTCCAGTTCTGATCCAACCTTTCCCGGGTGTAGCTCTGCTAAGGCTACAGCCACCCGTCACGCTTCTTTTCTCAAGAGCCACTTCTCTAGATCCCTTCCTTCTCATCGCCGTCCTGAAAACCGCCGCTTCCTTCGTGAGCTCCGCTCCTCTACCTGTACCTGCCCATCCTTTTGCTCTCCTTTTAGCCTGTCGGAGCTCACCACAGCTATTAGTTCTCTCTCCTCGTCGACTGCAGCCGGTCCTGACCACGTCTCGTACCCTCTCCTCCAAAATCTTCCTCCTTCTGCCCTTGCTTTTCTTTTGTTTATCTTCAACCTCTCTTGGTCCACCCACTCCTTTCCCTCCGCCTGGAAATCTTCCACCATCAACCCGGTGCACAAATCTGGCAAACCCACAGACGCTCCGTCTTCGTTTCGTCCTATCTGCCTTACATCTTGTATCTCGAAACTCTTTGAGCGTCTCGTGCTAGCCCGTCTGTCTTTTCTCCTCGAATCTAAGGATCTTCTGACCCCTCTTCAGGCCGGTTTTCGCCCAGGCCGTTCTACCACTGACCAGATAGTTCTTCTTACTCAGTCAATCTCCGATGGCTTTCACAACTCCAAGCCTTGTGCAAGGACTGTGTTAGCCACCGTTGATTTCTCTCGTGCCTTCGACTCGGTCTGGCATTCAGCCCTCTACCACAAGCTTCTGGCCTCTGGCCTGCCTCCTTGCTTTGTTCGCTGGACCCAGTCTTTCTTATCGGACCGTCGTGCACAAGTGGCCTTTCGAAACTCTTCCAGTAACTCTTTCCGAGTTCGATGGGGAGTCCCTCAAGGGTCAGTGCTCGGCCCAGTCCTCTTCAACCTCTTCATTAACGACGTTTCTTCCGTGCTACCTCCCTCAGTCCGCTTTTCACTTTATGCAGACGATCTTGCTATTTGGGCGTCTTCTCCTCACATTCACCTCGCCACTGCCGCCGTCCAAGAAGCTCTGTCTGATCTCGAGGTTTGGTCTTTAAAGTGGCAGCTTCCTCTAAATCCCGCTAAATGCGAAGTCTCCTTCTTCAGCACTGCCACCCGTGAAGCTTCCGTTCAGCCCTCCCTGTCTC
The DNA here is from genome assembly GCA_907163375.1 of Prostheceraeus crozeri. Taxonomy (NCBI): domain Eukaryota; kingdom Metazoa; phylum Platyhelminthes; order Polycladida; family Euryleptidae; genus Prostheceraeus; species Prostheceraeus crozeri. The sequence continues at coordinate 69,593 of CAJQUW010014000.1, forward strand.
TTTTGGGCCGCCCCCTCTCGTTCAACGCTTCCCCCAAGTTCCTCGGAGTAACTTTAGACCGAACACTTTCCTTCTTCCCCCATAGCTCTGCCCTGAGATCCACTCTTCCCCTCGTTTAAGATCTCTCAGGGCTGTTTCATCCGCTTCTTGGGGCCCTTCCAAAGAGTCCCTTGCTTCTCTCTACAAGACCTTTCTTCTCCCCGTCCTCACTTATGCTTCCCCTTGTTGGTTCCCCTTCATTTACGCTAAGCACCGTCAACACCTAGAAGTTACCCACCGCTCCACGTGCCATGCGAATACTGGCCGCTGTTTGAACACTCCTGTTCCTCTTCTTTTGTTGGAAGCTGGACTTCCTCCCCTCTCCGTGACCCTCACCGCTCAGTCGCTCTACTCTTATGAGCGCGCTCTTCGCCTCCCACCCTCGTTTCCCTTGTCCTCTCTAGCGACCCTTTCTGTCCCCAAGCGCATCCGTTCCTCTTCGTGGCGCTTCTTCTGTACTTCTCATCCACTTTCTCCACCTGTTTCTTCTCTGCATGAGCCCCTGGTCTCCTGCCTTCCCTTCTCCTCGTGGTCCCCTCCTCTGTTCTCCGTGTCCCTAACCATGTCCTCCCCCTGCTCCCGTTCCGACCCAGTCCCTCTTCGCACCGCTTTGGTCCGAGACCACCTTTCCTCCCTCCCCGTTGCTGACCTGACCATCTGGACTGACGGCTCCGTTATTGGACGACTTGGACCAGGTGGCTCGGGTGTTTTCATAAACTGTTCTTCATACTCTTCCACTTTCTCTCTTTCCTTTCATGCTGGTGCGCACTGTTCAAGCTTCACAGCTGAAATGGTTGCAATCCAGCATGCTCTCTCTTGGTTCGCTTCCCATCACTCCTCGTCTCTCTTTTCCTCTCTTCTCTTGTCCGACTCTCTCTCGGCTCTGACCGTGCTCTCTTCACCCCCGTCGCCCCTCTTGTCCACGTCTGTCCACTCCGCCTGGTCCTCCTTGTCGTCCCTCTGCTCTTCCTCGATCTCAGTGTCATTGCAGTGGCTTCCTGGTCACTCGAACATCAGTGGCAATGATACTGCAGATGCGCTTGCCAAAAGTGGCACTTCTCTCCCCTCTGCAGCTCCTCAGGGTCTGTCTTCTCTGAAGTCCTTCATTCGTCATTCCCTGTTCAACTCCTGGAGGACTTCCGTTCGTTCGTCTTTGATTTCTTCACAAGTCCCTAGCGTAGCAACTGAGGAGCTGTCCCTCCCTCGCGGTGTCCGTTGTGAGCTCTCACGTCTTCGTTGCAACGGCCACAGCCTTCTTCTCAACTCCTATCTTCACAGGATTGGCAGGTCCACTTCTCCTGACTGCCCTGTTTGTGGTGTAAACCACGATGTATCCCACTTACTGTGCTCTTGTCCCTCCCTCTCTTCTACCCGAGCGGCTATCTTCGGGTCCTCGGGCTCTGTTTTTGATCTTTGGCATCGCCCGTGGGGGTTTGCCGCCTTCTCGGTCTCCGTGGCGTTCCGCCACGCCCCTATCCGCGGGACGGGGTCGGGTAAACCAGCCAGCCAGCCATTCCTTTGCGAAGCGTGCGGGAAATCATTTACACAAGCATGAAGTTTAGAAACTCATCGGCGCATACACACAGCTGACAGACCGTTCATTTGTGATTCATGCGGGAAGTCATTTGTCTGTTCAGGTGACTTGATAAAGCATCGTCGAATACACACAGGTGACAGACCGTTTGTTTGTGATTTGTGCGTGAAGTCATTTACCGATTCAAGTAGTTTGATGAGGCATCGGCGGATACACACAGGTGACAGGCCGTTCATTCATGAGTCATGTGGAAAGTCATTTAACCAACCAAGTAGTTTGGTAGCTCATCAGTTTGCACAAGGGATAAGCAGTCATCTTTAAGTTTTGCTGCAGGTTTGTAGTGAATCGGTAGACTCTAGTGGACGTTCAAAAAATGTATTTTGATAAATTGTTTGTGCAGTGATAGAAAACTTGTTATCAACTCATCATATTTAAGCAGCTATTCGGGAAATTCATAGTGGGGCATACTTGCGAGATAATTTGGAGAACTTTCATATATATTGTTGTGCGATTTTATAACTGTATTTGTGGTTTTCTCGGAGATTATGTTGATCATGATTTGGTATTATAATGAAAACTATTATTAGAATCTATTCATTTTCACTTTTGTGCATGTATTTGCTTTTCTTGTAGCGTGGGTATCAGATGGCAAAATGTGCTTGCGAAATGTAACTATTTTTCGTTCTGGAATCAGCCGTCATCAAACGACAATTTGGATTGAAATCAACGTCTTTATTGAGCATGATATCTTGTAGTTTTGGAAACCGGAAACCATTGCCTCATAATGAACTTTCTCCAGTCTGCATGTTGCATAACTATATATTCTTCCTGCACCCAGGTATAATCAATCAAGTTGTCAGACAACACAACTACAATTCTATGAAGGTTCATGTCATGCATCAGACACACAAAAATATCTACAGCACATCCATGGCACTAAGCATGACTCATGACCACTCCTAATCGCCGCCAGTCAAATCAAGCGACATAGAGATAGGGAATTATATATTGAGCAATGAACCACTCGGCACACATATGAAGGTGCACTAGGCAAATGAAATACAATCCGAATAGAACTTTAATGCAATCAGGACCATGCATTTCGCTCACCGGGAAAGGGCAGCACAACCTTCAACCGAAGTCTACGAGAGGAATTAGAGGCGCAGCTTTGAAACTGGACTGCTCACTGTTCTTTTCACTGTCTTGATGCTCACCACACGTACAACTGCGCCTGCACTTCTGCGAACATAAACTGTGAGAGAGAGTATTTGTATTTCAGGATGAAAATCAAAATCGCCAGGTAATAGACGTTTCACGAGATCACGTACATTATTTACAATCAATGTCGACAAAGCAACAAAACATTTTGTCGGCGTCTTGTGCAACTTGCCTCAACAAGAATGCGACGGTTTCTATAATGTGACGTTGCATTGTGAAGAGGATGATCCTATTCGTGACATTTGATGTAGGAATCTTAAATGTATTTGAAGTGTCTTCTTAGAAAGTTCTCAAAAGTGTTGGAACTATTACATGCGAAAGGACACATTGGCAAGCTTGCCTACCCTTGCCATAAGCCACTGAAGGAGTTGCAAGTTGTCATCAGCAACCAATACTATCGACCCAATACAGATGTCATCAACCGCATCTAGCCATTTCTGTCGTTGTTGGAAGGTACCCAAATGTTTGTTGTCCCAATGTCACCAATATTGTTGGATCAGTGACTGCACGAGCTGTGATCGAGTTAGCCTGTTTCATATCAATGTCTGTCATATTTGGTTCGGGTACTACATTTACAGCATCGGCAATGAGAAAATGATGTGGTGTTAATGCTTGTAAAACTGCAGGATGACATACACGCACGATTAATAAGTCTCGAATTCGGACATGATTCGGTTTGCGCTGAAAACGTCGTTATTTTCTCAAAGCCCATTATTCGCTACTTCCTGCTGTTCTCAGCAGACTTGAAAACAAATTAGCGTCTATATCCGAAGATCTTTTTCTTCGATGACACTACGAATCCTTAAATTACCTTCAACAGCTATGTTCCCGCTTCCTTTAAATTACGAGAATACCGAGGCCAACTGTCACTTGGCTCACTCATTCATAAAGATCAATTCCATGAAGACCTTTGATGTAAGTAGTTAGCTAGGTGTTATTTCTCTGGAAGCACAATCAACTGTATTATCGTCAATAGAAACAAAGCCCCATGACTGAAGGGTGAATGCCCTGAATATCGCTTAGATTGCCAGACTAACACAATGGTTGAACATGTCACGTTTGTATGTATTTCAGATTCTTTAAAATACTTGAATTACACAGTAATGATCTGTGAACTGCTCTTATCAAAAGTTCGAGAGGATGAGGTCTGCACAGCGGTAATATTGGTAAGTGAGCTGCTTTTACTGGAGCCACTCTTGCACACAGCAGGTTAGCACTCTATCCAATACCTGCTGACTTTGTGGGATCATGCATTACTGCAGCGTTCTCTTCTGATTCGTCCCAAACAGGGGACATGTCCAAATCGTTGAAGTTGAGAGATAATGCCATTGTCATCGGTAGCACATCGAGACATCTGCAAATTCACCCAATATCTGTTCTCCATTCAGCCAATTCCTTAGATATAATCTCAGGTATGAGACTCCCTGATGTACAGGCTTGTCGTGGATATCCATGGATATCGTGTACCAATGATCTTTAAGCATTGAATGCGAGACTGCAGACGTAGACAGTCAGATGGTGTGCTTCTCGCGGTATTCTTGCAACTCAATATTACATGGTCATATAATTGCATTTGAAAATGTATTTATTACGCATCAATTTTCCCAAGTAAAAGACCAATCTACCAAATATATGCGGTTTTTGGCGACGTGTCGAAGCACTAGTTCGTCGTCATGCGATATTTCACAATTACGGTATGCTGATCAAGCATTCAATGTCAGGTGAATTGACAATAATGACGCTCACATTATCGATCTACGTCACACTGGTCATATGCACGACAATCAAGACATCAAGTCTATGAAAGAGTGACTGCACGGCTACAAATGTCGAAGTATGGAAACTATTATCAAAATGCATGCATAAATGATTAAAATAGAACATAACAGTTATGTGAATGCTCTAACAGCATGACCAATGGAACAACAAAGGAAAAATAATTACATGTACAAATCAGTGAAGAAAATTAAATATGGAACAGCCTTTAGTCAATAAACTCCTCTTTGCCATTCAGAGGTGGTTTCAGTTTTTCCTTATAGTCATGGCTTCGTCAATTCGGCAACGTATTTCACATTTGTGGTAAATGTAAATATTTCCTTGGGATGTTAATTATGAGAATAAGAACAATGTACGAATACACATGTAGCTTTACTTGCTTGTAGGTACGAGTATTCCGAGACTCGATCATGTAAGAAACGGGTGGTTCTGCCCATGTAAAAGACATCACACACATTGCACAGACTCCTTTGTTAGCCACATTGAAGGCTGTACATGATTGGGGATCGTTCATTGTACATGCGCGTTTAGAACATGTTGAGAAGCGCTTATTTTTGTTCAGATGTTGGGATAAATTATTTCTTGATTTATTTACGATGCGCATGTTAAGATCGGAATTATGTATTATGTATTGTAGTCAACAGTTGAATTTGTCAGTGATGAAAGGCACTTTCAACAAATAGGAGTCAGTGAAGTCATTTTTTGGCACTTGCGGCGTTTAGACTTCGCTCTCATGGATAGATGTTCGATTATATCCATTATTCGCGAATTTATTAACCATTTAAGATGCTGCGAAAGCTTCAGCGTCATCTGAATTGCATAATCTATCCACATATCGGGATTCCTCTATAATCTCATTTCTCTTAGTTGAAGCTGGTAGAGCTGATGATGATTGAATGAAAATTCCTCTGTTTGATTCTTTACAATAGAATTAATGATCGACAGCGCCATCGTCATGAATTTGATGACTGTATCAAGTACAGGAAGATAACCATCATTATCTGGAGTACACATTTCGAATTTGATGGTGTTACTAAGTTGGTTTACACGAGCAATAGTTTGTTGTAAGTCGCCATAATCACAAGGCAATCATCAATATATCGTAGAAAGATTAGTGGATTGGATAATGTTCGTTGGGAAACTGTCGACCTCTCCAGGCGGTTCATAACCAAAATTGCGAAGGTGGGAGATGCCTTGGAGCCCATAGCAAGACCTCTTTTTCGAGACTAGAAATGTCCATCAAAATGAAAGGTATTCCGTCTTGAATTCGTTCTCATGGGAACAAGCCAGAAGCAATTCCATCATGAAGGGCTTTTATACTTCTTGGGAGACAAGCTAATCGGAAATGCATATTGTGTTTGGAAGAGGAACAGAGACTTATGAAGTGTGAGAAGAAGAAGTGAGAAATAGAGGGAAAAGAAAGGGAAGGAATGCGACAAAATGCCATGTTTAGAATGCCTTGGATTCAAATAAATATCGAAGAAACGGTAGAAATTGGAATAGAAGAATGCGAGATTGGAGAAAGAAGAGGCTAGCACTCAAATGATTTTGTCTGAAAATACGTTGCTCCTGGAGGCTGCGGAGAAGTTGCAGAATACATTCAAATAGTATGATGCAACTGAAAGGTGTAGACCATGTCTGAGACCACGACGAGCAATTTGAAAGCAGTAGATGTTGAATTTCAAAGACGAGGGCGATGCACAACATGAAATGGAGCAAAATAAGCTGACAGGTAATGCCTGACGCATTCATGCAGAAGAAGAATGGATTTTGTAATTCACAGTAGTTCCAGGATATTGCTCTTCCGTTCATTTTACTTGTTACAATATTTCACCACTATTTTGTAGTGGTCACTTTCGAATTCTTGGCTATCTTATAGCCACTCCATCACCATGAAGTACATTCAACACCTCAATTAACTTGACATTGACCTTTCATGTAGAAGTAGAATCTGATAGCCACTCCATCACTATGAAGTACATTCAACACCTCAATTAACTTGACATTGACCCCTCATGTAGAATATGAGAACTCTCCTTCAAGGAAATATGTTGAAATCACTGTCCAAATTATTGTGATACATTATTGATGTAATACATGTACCATGCAATACTAGGAAACTTCTTTGAATTCAAAATCGTCGAAGGTTGCAAAAGTTAACATAAAAAAGTTCGCAAAATTGTTGGCCACACTTAATGAGACAGAAGCAATGTATTTGACTCATTCTCTAGTAGAATGTCTAACTTCATTGTGATCGTTGGCTTGCTTCAATTTCATAACTGAATCTAAAGTGTGAAAAAGGACATTTTACCCAATCCCTTGCAACGTGTAATTCCGTTAGACAGAAGTGTCTGGAAAATGTACCCACATGCATCGATGAGTCCTAGTCGGTTGGTCAGGAGTATTGTATTGTATTCAACAATCATCAGTGATGAAACTAAATATATTTCTTGTGGTTAGGTAAAATAAATATGAAAAATTCTGACAGAATCAGAATTTCAGTTATCAATGACTTATGACTGACATTCGTTTCGTGTATTAAGACAATACTTAATTTGTGTTAAAATGTTATATGTTTTTGTCGTTTCAGGTCCACACGGGCATGAGCAATATACCAGAGGTCAAAAGTGAAGCCAGAACATTGAAATGTGAGTTCTGCGAGAAGTCCGTTGGCTGTTCAAGCAGCTTGATAAGGCATCGGCGAATACACACAGGTGACAGACCGTTTATTTGTGAGTCCTGCGGGAAGTCATTTGTCTATTCAGGTGACTTGATAAAGCATCGTCGAATTCACACAGGTGACAGACCGTTTGTTTGTGATTCATGCGTGAAGTCATTTACCGATTCAAGCAGTTTGATGAGGCATCGGCGAATACACACAGGAGACAGGCCGTTCATTTGTGAGACATGCGACAAGTCGTTTTCGGCTTCTGGTTGTTTGGCGAGGCATCGGCGAATACACACAGGCGACAGGCCATTCCTTTGCGAAGCGTGCGGGAAGTCATTTACCCAAAGAGGTTGTCTAAAATCTCATCGGCGGATACACACAGGTGACAGACCGTTTGTTTGTGATTTGTGCGGGAAGTCATTTACCGATTCAAGCAGTTTGGTGAGGCATCGGCGAATTCACACAGGAGACAGGCCGTTCATTTGTTATTCATGCGAGAAGTCGTTTTCGGATTCAAGTAGTTTGGCGAAGCATCGGCGAATACACACAGGCGACAGACCGTTCCTCTGCGAAACGTGCGGGAAGTCATTTACACAAGCAGGAAGTTTAGAAACTCATCGGCGGATACACGGCAGGTGACAGGCCGTAAAATTATGAGTCATGTGGGAAGTCCTTTAACCAACCAAGTAGTTTGGTAGCTCATCAGCTTGCACAAGGGATAAGCAGTCATCTTTAAGTTTTGCTACATGTATGTAGTGAGTCGGTAGACTCTAGTGGACGTTCAAAAAATGTACTTTGATAAATTGTTTGTGAAGTGATAGAAAACTTGTTATCAACTCATCATATTTAAACAGTGATTCGGGAAATTCATAGTGGGACATACTTGCGAGATAATTTGGAGAACTTTCATGTATTTTGTTGTGTAATGTTATAACTGTATTTGTGGTTTTGTCGGAGATTATGTTGATCATGATTTGGTGTTGTAATGAAAACTATTATTAGAATCTATTTATTCTCACTTTTGTGCATGTATTTGCTTTTCTTGTAGCATGGGTATCAGAAGGCAAAATGTGCTTACGAAATGTAACTATTTTTCGTTCTGGAATCAGCCGTCATCAAACGACAATTTGGATTGAAATCAACGTCTTTATTGAGAATGATATCTTGTAATTTTGGAAACCGGAAACCATTGCCTCATAATGAACTTTCTCCAGTCTGCATGTTGCATAACTATATGTTCTTCCTGCACCCAGGTATAATCAATCAAGTTGCCAGACAACAAAACTACAATTCCATGAAGGTTCATGTCATGCATGAGACACAAAAAGACCATTTCTAATCCCGCCAGTCAAATCAAGCGACATAGAGATAAAGAATTTTATATTGAACAATGAACAAGGAGGAGCAGCACAACCTTCAACCCAAGTCTACGAGCGGAATTAGAGGCGCAGCTTTGAAACTGGACTGTTTACTGTTCTTTTCACTGTCTTGATGCTCAACACACGTACAACCCCACCTGCACTATTGCGAACATAAACTAGGGAATGAGTATTTGTATTTCAGGATGAAAATCAAAATCGCAAGGTAATAGAAGTTACATCGTTTTCGTTGCCAAGCAATTCCCGTCCACCAGATAACCACTCATTCGGCGCAACAGACACTCCAGTACGTCACACATGGCCTCCCGCCAACCATCTACAATTACTTTTCCTTCCTTGCAACTCATTCGTTCGCAGCCAGAGGCGATGGCTTGACATACGACGGGCTTCATAGTTTGCATCCCAACGTCAAACCGAGGTGGTTCTGCATCGGGCTGTAGTCTTCCGAGCTGCTGCAACTTCTTCGCAAACCACATACCGGTAGCATTTCGGATGGCGTCCTTGAAGGGTTTGTTACATGAAATGTTCAGCGGTTGAAGCAAGCTTGTCCATCCACCTGGGACGAACACAATGTGCAGGTTAGGAATGGCAGCCATCACAAGGATCCAGTGCTCTGAATTGTTCTTGACGTGAGTTTCGTAGAGAGAGGTGAGGAAATTGACCAAAGTGAGTGTGCTCTGCCAGTGGGTGGGTGTATGTGCCTGGTGGATAATTGCAGGCACATAAGGGCCGTTGATGTGAACTTTGTCAGTCTTGCCGGTCCAGATCACTTGGATGCAAGGAAGCACTTGACCACTCATTGTGACAGCCGGTGTACAAGTGAATGCTCGTTTATCATCCACACCGATGAATTTCACCTGCTTAGAGCCGGACTTGTAGCGACCGATTTTGCTAACGCTTAGCAACTCCAGCGATGTCTCGTCGATGTTGATCACGAACGTCGAGTCAATGTTGTATCTGTCCATCAGAGCGAGAATCCTGCAGCGGAAGTCGTGTGCCACGTCATTGAAGTCCTTGGGTATCTTCTGAGTGGCTTTGGTGAACCGGCGCATCGTGAATCCGAACTTAATGAAGACGCGGTTGACCCATCGCTGTGTGATCAAGTCCTTCTTCTTTTCCATCAAGAACGCTTTGAAGAGGGGCACACAGATACTGCTGTTCAGTGCGATACCACTGGTGATGTACTTCACGGCTAAGTCCATCAGCATTGCGGTCACCGTCAGAGGAATCTTCCGAGGACATCCGCTTCCTTCTTTTCTGCCGGTTCTTCCTTCCGCTTGTGCCTTCAACCAGTTTTGTACGGTGCTCTTGGACAGACAGCCGAAGGTCTTCGTTACCAGCTTCTTTGCATACTCAATCTTCTTGAGAATTCCAGACACCATGCCGTCGGTAAGAATATAAACAGTTCTTTGTCGTATTCAGAGTAGTGTTTCTTGGCAGATGGCTCGCACTCGATGGGCCAATTCTCGGCAGTTTCAAGCTCCGCTACATTCATGGTGTCAGCAGGCATTGTGTCTCCCGTATCCTTCGTATCCAGTATGATAACTTCCTCGTCGTTCTTCGCTAGCATCGTCTGTGGCCACCACATGAAAACAGGATTCTTCTCGGCGAAAGATTGCTCCACATCTTTAGTCCTTTTCTTCTGAGACGACGTGAGAGAATTTCTACGCTGTTTAGCGTCCTCCGATGGAGCCCATGCAGCCGGGCAGTCATTTGGTGGAAGTACTCGGGGTGCTGGGCAGGATCTTGTCCACGTAATCGTAGAGTGAACACTCCCAATAAAATAGGATTCCTCTCCTGCCACCACCGACGTTCTTTGGCATTGGCCACTTTAGTCCAATATCTTCGATCAGTTTCACCCGTTCACCATGCCTCCGCTTTCTCTCAGCATCGACGGCTGCCTTTTTGTTCGCTATAGTTCTCTTTTGCTCTTCGGAATAATGAGGCTGATTCGAGATGGCTTGATCGATCGTTCGTTGTGTCAGCGAGTCATTGTCCTTGGGGGAGGACTTGAAGAACTGGTGTAGAAGACTCTGGTTGGACATGGACGGAGAATAACTGTTACAAACTGAAGTTCGAGTTACAGTGCAAGGCTATTCATTTGTGGAGTCGGACTGAAATCCCAGCTTAATCGACCAATCACGTATCTCTCAGCGTCATCGAGGGTACGCGCCTTCGCCTGAATATCTGCACACACACAGAATTCTTGGAAAAGCGTTAGCTCATGTCTAAAAATAGATATGACGATACTGTTGCTGAATGGAAAGCATGGTTACCAAACGTTAACGTGAAGAAAAGCCATCCATCGTGCATTCGTGCTTCTAAGTAGAAGAATAAGGAGAAATGTAATTACTGTACATAGAATGCCTTAGATAGATGGTTTTGTGCTAGAAATAAAGACTTAATTTCATTGTAGACGTTGTAAATTAACCCCATAATAATATATGATGCACAGTATATATATGGAATCAGTCGTCATCAAACACCAACTTGGATTGGCATCAATGTCTATATTGAGCATGATATCTTTAAATGTTGGAGACTATTGCCTTGCAATGAACTTTCTCTAGTCTTCATATAGCACAACTATATGTTCTTTCTGCACCCAGGTATAATCAATCAAGTTGCCAGAATTCAAAACTACAATTCTATTAAGAGTCATGTCATGCATGAGACACAAAAAATATCTACAAGACGTCCATGGCACAAGGCATGACTAATGACCATTCCTAATCGCCGCAAGTCAAATCAGGCGACATAGAGATAAGGAATTTATCGTAACATATTGATCCCAGGCGCTTCGGAGAACTTCGCTTCATTCTATCATCCTTTATTTACGAGCAAATTGCAATTTCAAAGACAATGTCTTCTTCGTCAGTGGTTTAAATATAAAAGCACACGTCAAAATCAATCAGTCATCAAAAGAAGAGAAAATTTAGTCCAATAGAAATCTATAAACGTAAAAACAATGGTACTGAAGTAGTGTTACTGTTTAACAATAACGATCTGTCAGTAGCGGCAATGAGTACAGATTCTGCGATACGAGTATTATTCGTTCGGCCAATGACAGAGAAAGCGGAATTATCGCTCACATGGTTATGCAAGGTGATTTCAGTTGGCAGGGGGCGACCTTTGATGTGTTCGTTAATTCTAGTTTGCAAATGCCTAGTGGTCTCACCAATGTAACCCTTTGGACAGTGTTCACAAGAAAATTTGTAAATGACATTTGAGGAGAGACCAATAGGCATTCTGTCTTTTCTATGAAAGAAGTTCGCAGTTTTGGTAGTCTTGAAAACAATAACAATTTTGGAATCTTTCAGAATCTTGTTCAACCGATGAACACGATTGCGAATTTCCATTTCTGACTCTTTAATGTATGGCAATTTCCAGTACACAATTTTCATAGATATATCACTAGCGCCATGATTTTCAGAGACGCTGTCAGAATTCTCAGAAACGCTTTGATCGTTATTGTTAGATCTATTGCTGTGATTGACAGCTCTGTGTTCGACCTTCCGTTTGACATCCAGAATGCAGTTGACACTGTAACCATTGCGAATGAACAAACTGATAATGAAATCACAAGATTTCTTGTAGAGAACGTCAGTGCTGCAGATCCGTTTAGCACGATTGAAAAGACACTTCATGGCAGCTTGTTTATATTTCTTCGGAGCATAAGCACATGAAGGAATATAAACTCCACAATTAGAAGGTTTATAATGCCACGAAATATCGAACACAGAATTGTCATCATGAATAATCTCAGTATCAAGGAAAGCAATAGAACCATCAGATTCAATTTCGATAGTGAATTTTATCTCATTGCTCTGATTATTCAGGAAATTTAAAAATGAATGCGCAGAATCTGTACTCATAAAAATGGCAAAAATGTCGTCCACAAATCTCTTGTACAAAAGAGACTTCTGTCCAGCATATGCACAAATTTTTCTTTCAATTTTATCCATCGCAAAAGCAGCCATGGTTGGTCCAAGGGGAGATCCCATGGCCATGCCTTCCTGCTGAATGTACAACTCACTATCAAACGAGAATAAAACATTTTTGCAAGCTAAAGTAAGCAATTGACGCAAAGTGTTCATTTCGACAGGAAGAAGATTGTGATCTATAGACGAAATTATGTGCTCAATAGTGGAGCTGACGGGGATGTTAGAAAAGAGACTAATCGCGCCAAAGCTAACGAAACAGCTGTTTTTAGGACAATTTCTTTTGAAATTATTCAGCGAGTTAACGAATTCAAAGGTGTCTTTGAGGGTAAACTCCTTAGGTATATGAGGCTTGAGAAACGAATCCAGCCATTTCGAAAGATTGTATTTCGCAGAGTTTCTCATACTAAGAATAGGCCGGTAATCGGGATCACTTTCATTTTTATGGATTTTCGGTAATCCATACATGGATGCAGGTTGGCTATCAACCGCACGAATTTTCTGGTAAATGTTATCTGATATCTTTGTATCATTCGTCATTTTCAGGAGTGAGCAGGAGCATTCTTCATTTTGAGGGTGCATGGTGGTGCTATACACCAAATGCAAATGAAAGCTTTAAAGAAGATCACCAAGAAGACCGAAGAAGAAATCAAAGCAAAGGAAGAACGATATCAGATTGCGATATCGGATCTCTCAGACTTCGAGAAGTCGTTGGTCAACAACCTCCTGCATCATCGCTTTTCAAAGTCATCATCAGTGATAAAGAGGCGTCACGCCAAAAAGCTGGACATCCTCTCCACTAGCAAAAATGAACCTGCTAAAAGACCTGTCGGTAAGCCAATTTTGACAAATCTGTCGTCCCATTCTCTTAGTCAGGAAGAAGCTGAGATCTTAAGTCTTGGTTTCAGTATGTGTTGGCCGTCCAAAGTCAACATTCATCTTGCAGAGTTTCTCATATTAAGAATAGGCCGGTAATCGGGATCACTTTCATTTTTATGGATTTTCGGTAATCTATACATGGATGCAGGTTGGCTATCAACCGCACGAATTTTCTGGTAAATGTTATCTGATATCTTTGTATCATTCGTCATTTTCAGGAGTTGTCTGTTGAGACGATCCTCCTCTAAAATGAAAGGATGCTTATCGGAGCGCTGTGAAGCTTCATATTTGCAAAATTTCGTTTCGTCTTCAACAATTCGAGACATTTTTCTGAGATAGTTGGACTTGTCATCAACGACTATATTGCTGCTTCTGTCAGCCTTGGATATGTAGAGATCAGTATTTTTAGAAAGGTTGATTAAAGATTTTATGTTGCCAAGCCATTGACGCTTCAAATTACGATTTTTGCTGCAATAAGAACGAAAAATACCGCGAATTTTTGCGATGGCATCGCCTACATCAGAGATAGCACTGCTTTTTCTGAGCTGATAAAAGACTTATTCAGCTTCAGCCTTTTCAAGATGAATGTTGACTTTGGACGGCCAACACATACTGAAACCAAGAC